>JAPKLX010000494.1:104512-129159 GCA_026898415.1 Leonotis leonurus
CTCTGGTTTAGCCTTCTGTCTGTGAGACTTGCTGGTTTTGAGATTCTGACAGAGACAATTTCTATCTTTCTGGTTGAACGATCTTCGACTATCTGGTTTGCTGAAACCAAAGGAAAAAGGTACAGAACATGTATAATACTAAGTGTGTTTTGTAAGAGTATCATCAAAACTCAGAATAGTTTATGGGGTTCCCAACACAGCCGCCAGACGATCATCGTCTATCTTCTTGTTAAGCTCTTTCTGGGCTGTGCGGAGCTTTCTTCGGATATCAGTTTCCATATCATTGACGTAGTCTTTCTGATGCTGATTGAAATCAGAAAGTATCTGGGTGGCCTTTTCTTGGAGAGTATTGCAAGTATCTGTCAGACAATCTTCAACTCGTAGGGTAATCAGATTATCTATTTGGTAGTTGTTGAAGGCCCTGGGCTCCTTTTCCAATAGCTCCTCCAGGTTTTGGAAATTGACATTTTTCTTGAGTTTCTGTACAGCACCTTGAGTGTATAAATCATTTGTTGGTTCCCCATCAATGGTCTGTCCCACCGGAACATCATCCACTGGGTCAAGGTTTATGATTGGAACTTTCTTTGCAGGCTTCTTGGGTTGTTCTGCTCCTTGTTCTGATGTTGGTTGTTGTTGTTCTGTTTGAGCAGGTTCTATCATCGGGACATCTTGTTGTGCTGTTTCTTTTGGTACACTCAAAAAGAAATCCATTTTACCTGTGTAAAATGATTTCAGATCAATCTTCAAGAGTCCTGCCTCATCTTTCATGAGCGCAAGGAGAAGTTGTGGGTATTCTTATCGGACTTCTTTGACTGTGGTGGCTTGAAGTAGGCTGAGCAGAGTTGCTTCTTCCTTCTTTAATTCTTCAATGGTTCTAGTCTGGAGCAACGCATCGAATATATAGTACTCGCTGTCCTTGACCAGCAAGTAGAATTTTACGCTCTTGGCTGCTCCCAGACTCTCTGGAAGAAGGTGAATACCAGGGAACTCTTGCAGCACAGAGTGTTCTGCTTCATTCTCCAGTAAGTTGATAACGCCTTCTGCTTGACGTTTCTTCTCTTCCTCCTCATCTATAGATTCAGCCTCTTCGTCATCCTCACTTATTCTTTCCATTCTGTTCGGTGAGGGTGTAAGTGTTCTGGCTGGAGAAAAGTCTTTCTCCTGGTTTGGGTTGTAGCTCGATTCTGGTTCCACAAATGTTGGTTCAGTTTGTGGAGCCTCTGTTGGTACTGTTTCAGCCTGTATCTCCTAATCTCTTTGTTCTGTTGTGATGTGTTCTGGTTGTTCAAAGTGTTCTGCTGCTGCTTTGGGTGGTGGTGAGGACTCAACTTTCTGCAATCTACGCCTCTTTTGTTTAGGTTGAGAGGCAGAAGTTTCTGTTTCAACAGAACTTCCTCTTTTGACTGAAGGCTTGCGTGCTATCTTTTCTTTCACCACTTTCTCCTTGGTAGCCTTGCCTTTCTGTTTTTCAACTCTTTTGGTAGGTGGCATCCATGTCGGATTAGAACTGCCCATTTCCAGAAGTGCCACACGATGCACCTCATCAGTTATTTTGTTGAAATATGCTGGAGAAAGTCCTAGAGACATTTCGAGCTGGTGTGGATCTTTCGGTATGGTGAGGCTAGAATTGAATTCAACAGTGAAAGTGAATCAACCACTCTAAGTAAATGTTGCGGAAGCTAAATAAGAACACACGAGATAATTTTGCGTCACGGCAGCCTTACGGCCAAAAAGAATAATCAAAATAAGTGTTGTGTTGTTACAATGTTTAGTACCACAAAACAACAACACTTCTTACAAAAACACTAAACGTATGATCTTAAAAGACTAAGAATCATACACACTAAACTACGAACTTAATCTGAAAACCCTCTATGTCATCTAAAAATCCGCACTCAACTTAATGAATGACTCTAGTATTTATAGATAGACTACATGGGCTTGGGTCCATGAAAATAACAACTGCTGGCCCATGTCTTCACAATTCTCGCAGTTCAGTTGTTGTCCTCCGCATATCAGCCTGGAATTGTGGAACAACTTCAGTTTGTTGTTGACTCCTGGATTTGTGGAAACAGAATTCCACTAGCATGAATATCTCAACTGCATGACAACAGTTGGTTGTTGACTCCTGGATTTGTGGAACAGAATCCTACTAGCATAAATATCTCAACCGCCTAGTAAGACTTGGTCTTCCCTCTAGTCTCCCTGCATCCTTCAAGTCTTCACGTGTCTTTCAAGAGACGCCTAGTCAGCCTTCCACGTGGTTGTGGACCTGGATGCTGAGTCACTGCCAAATCAGCCTTCCACGTGGCTGTGTACTTGGATGTTGAGGTCAACAACAACATTCCTGTGAAGAAACACAAAAACACAGATGTTAGGTCAACATCCCAAATAACAGCTGACTTAAAATACCTAACAAACAGCATCCTCCCATACTTGCTGTTTGAAATTTTTTTCTACCATTAGACTGACTTTGGTGGAATGGCGCAAATTGCTCCTCACTTCCACTGAAGTTCCTTTGCCTCTGCTATCTTTGGTGTAGTTTACCAACTTGGCTTCCTTAGCTATCAAATCAAAGAGAATGTGGCTCTAGTTGACTCTAAGATTGAGTACAACTGCTGTGAGAATCCTAAATTTCTCCGGCGTCACCTGGTCATAAGAACCACTGTGGTTAAGGAAAATTTTCTGAACCAGTTCAAACAGTAATTTGAACCCAGGTTGGAGAAGAGATCGTTGGAACATCCTCCCAGTGTATGAGATGGGTATCACCATCACCATTTCCACCACTGTTTGGAGTTGTTCAGAGGTGATCTCATCCAATATCAGTCCCTCATCCTTCAACCGGTATGCCTGGTTGATCATTGAAATGACGTTGTAAGTTGTTTTGCTGGTTCTGTCCCCTATGGGCATCAATACATTTGCTTCATTTCCATTCTTGTCACTCTACCATGTCAGGTAGAAGGTATCCACTTGTTTTGCCAAAAACATGTTGGGATGCGAAGTGACAATGTTGCAGAATCCTAAAAAGTGTATACAGGGAGCATATATGTATATTCATCAGTATATATGTTATTGACAAGTATGAATATCCACACACATAAACAGTTAATACACACTATAAAGCATTTTTTCCACAAGTAAAGTGAGGCAATAGACAATTTCGCGTAGCAAGATGCAGATATATGAAAGATTAAAGAACATAAAAACCTTTGCAGCGTGTAACCATGGCAAAAATTTCTTCGAGTTTGCGAAACCCGTGAGTATCAAAGACAACATAGGGTTCAGGGGATAGAAACTTCTGAACTTCGGCCACATGTTGAAGAAACAAGGAAGTTTGAGGTGCGATGATCAAACACAAGATGTTTTGAAAGATTTTGTAGAGAAATCGAGTCTGGGAAATTCTTAAGTGCTTAGAGAAAGTAGTGCTCAGTGCAATGTAAGTGAAGGTGAATAGTCCAGTGAAGAATATCGCATATATATAAGAAAATAATCAACGGCACAGATGAAAGTAAATAACGCAGTCATTTTACGTGGTTCGGGAAACCCCCTACGTCCACGGTCTAATCCAAACTGGATTAGTTATCCACTATTAGGATACTCTTCTTATTTATACTCGCTGAGAACGAGCCACAAGTTTCAAACACAACCTGGTTGAAACTTATGCACGAATAAGGGTAGTGTCCCTTTACAACTTACAGAAAAACTACTGTAAACAGGGTCTCTTCACGTTAATCCACTAGAAAACTACTAGCTAGCAAAGATCTCCTTCTTTCTCTCTCGATAAGACAGACTTGAATCGAAGTGTGATTACGAGCGCTTCAGAACACGAACTGGTTGAAATCTTCTCTCAGTAAATGCTTCGATTAGTTGAGATGATTTATGGGCAGAGTAGCTTGAAATGATAAATGATCTTATTCGCGTGTGTATACTGCCAGTCTCTGTTCCGAGCTTTTATAGGTGTAGAATTTTGAATATTCTAACCGTTGAGTTTGATTGGTTTGGAGTAAATGTGATTTTACCAATCAAGGAAAGTGAATCCCTAGATTAGCTCCTCTTGCCTTCTAATGAGGTTAACAGAATCTTCCAAGTATGGTAAGCAGATCGTTTGACAGATAGCTTTCCTTTTTCTGGTCTTGATTGATTCTCTTCCTTTTGTGGTACGAAGGGCTTAGTTAAACTTTTGGGATTCATAGACATTTTATCTGATTTCAGCATTTGAGTGTTGATCTGGTTAAACTTTCTGGTTGAGAGTTTCTTGGTTCAACTTTTCTGTCTGAGTTGATTTGCTTCAACTTTCTGGTTGAGTTGCTGTGCTTCAGCTTTCTGGTTGAGTTGACGTGCTTCAACTTTCTGGTTGAGTTGACGTGCTTCAACTTTCTAGTTAAGTTGACGTGCTTCAACTTTCTGGTTAAGTTGACGTGCTTCAACTTTCTAGTTGGGGCTTTCTTTATCACTCTGATCCTTCTGAATGTTTAAGGTTCCTGTCATATATAAGCCAGATAAAAGTAATACAGAACATGAATAATCCTAATTGTGTTTTTGAGGGAATATCATCAAAACTTAAAATAATTTGTGGGGTTCCCACCAAAGTAGATTACTTGAGATGCAGTCTATATGGAAGTGTAGGGAGTTAGAAATAATAAACAACTAAAAGTAAATATGCAGAAAGATAAATAACACAGTTGTTTAACGTGGTTCGGGAAAACCCTACGTCCATGATCTGATCAAAATTAGACCAGATTATCCACTACTAGGATACTCTTCTTCTTTATACTCGTGGAGAACGAGTCACAAGTGTTGGTCCCGAAAGAGCAAGGTTTGGTGTATGGGGGGGGGAATACACCAAATACAAACTTTTCAGTTTACTTGACAAGTTATGAGAGAATTCAAGCTATTCTGTATAAGAAATTGTTCAAAGATGACTAGATAGATCGATATGCAGATCAATAGCAGTTTAGTCCAAACAGATTACTCTCTTAGTGAAAACCCTTAGCTAATAATAAGAGTGATCTTATTACTTTCTAAGTGTTAAGTGAGTGCGGAATAATGGTGGAAGAGCGATTGCTCTTGTTTAGAAAACCTTAAGTATTATCCAGATTGTTTAAGAGATTGACTGATATGAAGATAGAATGATAGTGCAAAGGAGTTAGAATAATAAACAACAGAAAATAGATATGCAAGAATATAAAGCACACAGTTGTTTAACGTGGTTCGGGAAATCCCTACGTCCACGATCTGGTCAAAACTAGACCAGATTATCCACTACTAGGATACTCTACTTTTTTATACTCGTGGAGAACGAGTCACAAGTATCAATCACAACTAGAAAGATACTTATGCACGAAATAAGGGTCGTGTCCCTTTACAACAGATTACCTCTACGTTACCACTAGAAAACTACTAGCTAGCATGGTGATCTTCTTTCTCTCGATAAGACAGACTTGAATCGAGGTGGTTGGTGTGATGTAAAATCATAGGGTGTTGAAGCTCTAAGTCTGGATGGCAGATTGCTTGAAAGTATGACAACAGTTTAGCTTGCGAGTATGTTCTCACCTTTTCCAGATTTCTAACTTCAACTATATAGGCATTGAATTTGAAATTCTAGCCGTTTGTTGATTGACGTGAGATAGATGGTATATTGCCAATCAATGGTTTCCATCATATCTGTTCTTGCCATATAGGAATGGTTGACTCAATCTTTGAGTTATGGAAAGCAGTTTGCTAACGGTCTCTTTCCTTCTATGTGTTAACCGAAGATCTTCTTTCCAATCTCAGTTGGATGGACTTGATCTTGACGTGGCAAGAGAATATGATGTGTAGGATGATGTCAGCTGGTGGATTGATGACTCAATCGTTCTGGTTCCTCGCTGTAGGCATCGATCTGGTTATCGATCTGGTCACTGTCTGTTACAGCAGATCGATTCCTTTTGGCGTGAAATCTTGACTTTCATCCTATACACATTAAGTCATCTCCTAATCTGTTCTATAACAGGATTCACTTTATTTCTAGTGATCTGTTTTTACACGTAGAACAGTTTAAGCTCTAAAAATAGCTAAGTGTGTTTCGAAAGACCATCAAAAAAAAACCTTAGGGTTCCC
Organism: Leonotis leonurus; assembly: GCA_026898415.1. Lineage (NCBI taxonomy): Eukaryota > Viridiplantae > Streptophyta > Magnoliopsida > Lamiales > Lamiaceae > Leonotis > Leonotis leonurus. The sequence goes on from JAPKLX010000494.1 coordinate 110,612, forward strand.
AACAACAAGTATCAATCAAAGCTAGAAGGATTCTTATGTACGAAGTAAGGGTCGTGTCCCTTTACAACAGATTACCTCTACGTTACCACTAGAAAACTACTAGCTAGCAGGGTGATCTCCTTTCTCTCGATAAGACAGACTTGAATCGAGGCTGGGTTGGTGTGATGTAGAATCACAATTTGTTTGAAGCTCTTAGTCTGGTTCAGAGATTGTCTTAGCGTGTGATTGTTTGATGTAGTGCACGTCCCTCTCCAGACTTTGAACTCCAAATATATATAGGCTTTTGAATTTTAAATTCTAGCCGTTGTTGATTGGCGTGTGATTGATTGTAGATTGCCAATCAATGATATCCTTCATATCAGTTCTTGCCTTGTAGAAACGTTGACTCAATTCTCTAAGTATGGAAAGCAGATCGCTAACGGTTACTTTCCTTCCTCGTGTCAATCAAGGATTCTTCTTCCAAACCCTATTGGATGGACTTCAAATTTGATGTGGCAAGAGGGTATGATGTGTAGGGTGATGTCATCTGGTGGTTTGATGACTCTATCGATCTGGTGCATCGCTGTAAACATCGATCTGGTCGGTGATTTGGTTGAAGGCTGTCATAGCAGATCGATTTCTTTTTAGCGAGAAAATCTTGGTCTTCACCCTATATTATTATAGAAATGACTTCTATAGGAATAAATCATTTTCATGCTAAGTCATCTCCTAATCTGTTCTCTATCAGAATTCACTTTATACGTAGTGATCTGTTAACATGTAGAACAGTTTAACTCTAGTTAAAACTGTAAAGACTAAGTGTGTTTCGAGAGATCATCATCAAAACCAAAAATACTTCGGGGTTCCCAACAATTTCCCCCTTTTTGATGATGTCGAAACCACACTTTAAAATATCATCCTATAAGTTTTAAGAGAGATCTGGTTTAAGAGCCAAATTGATTAAGTTTTCATTATTAGGTTATAACGATTAATGGCAGTTGTATATGTTTTGGACAATAAGTTTTTGTCATCAGAAACTGAAAAGATCTTCATAGATAAGAAGCAAAATAAGTTACAGTTTATCAAAAATAAGAATTACAGATAGTGAAGGATGTGAAAATAAGTATCTATCTGCTCTTCCTCCTTTCATCTTGTTGCTTCATCATCTTGGCTCTAGTCCCATCAGATATCAATTGTACGCTTTCATACACTCTCTCTCTGACCCTGATGTAATCTGGGTCTTCTGCATCTATTTTGTATCCTCTGTTTTCAGCGAGCTGATTAATGAAGTTCAGAAGATAGGTCTTGTCTGGGATTTTGGTGCCAGGGATGTCTGGACATTCTCTGAATTCTCTCTCTGTTGCAGTAATGGTGATTTGTGCTTCAGCAGCTGCTTCTCTAAATGCCTGCACCAGGTCCTTGGCATCATTCATATCAAAGTACAGATTGAATGCTTCATTCGCTGTGCCGTTGCAGTATGTTGGTTCCTTGATGAAGTAGCGGCACATGATGAAGCCATATTTCAATCCTTCCCATCCATCCTTCAGATTGTCTGGTACCCAGTTGGTTTCTCCTTCTTTCTGCTTTTTGGTCTTGATAGGTGTAGAGGAGAACCAACCAGATCCAGACTTCTTCCTTTTCTTCTTTGATATCTGGTGTTGGGAAGCCTAACGTAATTTTGGTTTAGATGATGATCTCTCGAAACACACTTAGCCCTCTTTAGAGTTAAACTGTTCTACGTGTTAACAGATCACTACATATAAAGTGAATTCTGATAGAGAACAGATTAGGAGATGACTTAGCATGTAAAGGAACTATTCCTATAGAAGTCATTTCTATAATAGTATAGGATAAAGATCAAGATTTTTCACCCAGAATAAATCGATCTACTGTCAACCAGATCACCGACCAAATCGATAGAGTCATCAAACCACCAGATGACATCATCCTACACATCATGTCCTCTAGCCATGTCAAAATTGAAGTCCATCCAACAGGGTTTGGAAAGAGAATCCACGATTGACACAAGGAAGGAAAGTAACCGTTAGCGATCTGCTTTCCATACTTAGAGGATTAAGTCAATGTTTTTACAAGGCAAGAACTGATATGATAGATGTCAGTGATTGGCAATCTACAATCAATCTCACGCCAATCAACAACGGCTAGAATTTTAAATTCAATGCCTATATATATTTGAAGATCAAGGTCTGGAGATAAGGATACGCGAGCTACATTGATAACATACTCTCAAGCAAATCTCTCAACCAGACTAAGAGCTTCAAACTACCTGTGATTCCACATCACACCAACCCAACCTCGATTCAAGTCTGTCTTATCGAGAGAAAGGAGATCACCCTGCTAGCTAGTAGTTTTCTAGTGGTAACGTAGAGGTAATCTGTTGTAAAGGGACACGACCCTTACTTCGTGCATAAGTATCTCTCTAGGTTTGATTGATACTTGTGACTCGTTCTCCACGAGTATAAAGAAGAAGAGTATCTTAGTAGTAGATAATCTGGTCTAGTTTTTGTCAGATTGTGGACGTAGGGATTTCCCAAACCATGTTAAACAACTGTGTCATTTATTTTTCTGCATATTTATTTTCAGTTGTTTATTATTCTAACTATCTGCACTACCATATAGTATGCATCTCTAATCAATCTGCTTTAATCAATCTGGTTAATCTTTAAGGTTTTCTATATAAGAGCACTCACTAAATCCACCATATTTCCGCACACACAATACTTAGAAAACAATAAGATCACTCTTATTATTATCTAAGTGTCTTAACTAGAGAGCTATCTATTTGGACTGACCTGGTATCGATCTGCTGATCAATCTGGTTAGTCATCTGCCGAGCAATTTCTTATTTAAGAATAGCTTGAACTCTCTAACAAATAACCAAGTTAACTGAAAAGTTTTTATTTGGTGTATTCCCCCCCCCATACACCAAACCTTGCTCTTTCGGGACCAACAAGTGGTATCAGAGCAGTGGTTCAAACAACCATTGTTTCTGTTTCACAAGGATAAAACCTGCGTGGTCAACTTCAATAGATCTAGGAAAACCTATCTTTCATTCACGTGCATACTATCTGCTATGGAATCATTTGTTGTTAGGGCTTGTGAAGAATTCTCCATCCAAGGATATAGAGAATGGAGTTTCAGAATCAAAACTGCACTCAAAGCCCATCACTATCTGATGTGGAAAGTTATAGAAGAAGGCCCACTACAGATCACTGAAGAAGTGACAGTAACCACTTCAACTGGTGTAACTACACAGATAGCTCCCGAAGATCCAAGAAAATATACTGCAGAGGAACGTCGCGAAGCCAATCTAGACGACTTTGCTAAAGGGATCATATCTAACACGGTCAAAGGCGTACATCTGGCCAAAATTCAAGATTTGGATACTGCCAAAGAGATGTGGGAAGCCTTAAGAGACCTGTGTCTAGGATCAGACGTCATGATTGAGAACAAGATGTCTCTTGCCTGCAATAAATACGATGAATTCAAAATGAAACCAGGCGAGACCATTGAGAAAATGAAGATGAGATTCACTGGAATCCTCCTTGAGATATCAGCGTTCAATAAGAACAAGTATACTCAAAGAGAGAAAAACATGAAAGTACTCAGAGCACTTCCACCTAGCTGGGAGATATATGCTGCAATGCAACCACTTCGTGCAGACTTCAATGAACTCTCTACTGAAGCTTTATTTGATCATCTTGAAGGCCATGAATGTGATATACAAACAATTCGTGGACCAGATCATCTATCCAAAAAAGCAGAAAGCAGCTCGAAGAAGGACAAAGAAGTAGCCTTCAAAGCGAAGAGAAAACTAGATGAACCTTCTAAACCTTCTACACCAGATGAAAAGAAAGGTTATGACAAATTACTAAAAGAGTTTGCAATGATTGCAAAACGCATGGACAAGATGGAGGTCAGAACGAAGAAATATAGACGTTTCTACAAAGATAACAAGAACAAATTCTACAAGAAACATAACAATGATCAACCTGATAACAAGGATGAATCAAAACAGCAGACAGGTAAAATCTCAAAAACATCTAACGCAATAGATTATACCTGCTTGGGTTGTGGCAGAACAGGTCACTTCAAAACAGATTGTCCTGATCTGTCCAAAAGCCAAAGAGAAGAGTTGAGAGCAAAAAGAGATCGAAAACTCAAATATGAGCGTAAAGCCATCCTAGCTGAACAAGATTCAAGCAGCTCGAGTCATTTTTCAGACAGCTCATCAGAGAATGATGAAGCATTCTTTGCTAATGATGAAGAAAGCTGGGATGAATGCTATGTGGGATTAGAAAACGGTCTGGATGAAGTCGAGGTAAATTCTTGCAATTCAAATTCCTCAAATGATACTGATCTTGAACAGGAAGAAGAAGATCAATCTGAATACTCATGGGAAGAAGTAAATGAGGTGTTCAAGAGCTATTCAAGCATCAAAAGATTGTTTAGAGAAATAGTAGAAGAAAATGATAGGCTGAAGAAATCAGAACAGATACTGAGCACAACTAACACCCAATTCATTGCCCAAATAACTGATCTGGAAGAACAGATCAAGGGAAAAGATAGAGAGGTTCACTCTTTAAACTCAAAGGTCAAAGATCTCATCAACAGAAACAATGTAGCTAAAGAAAAGATAAAGAAAGGCAAAGAAATGATCTACAAAAGTGATGAGCGTGTCAAGCTGCTAATCAATCTGCAGCAAAAAGGCACATCTGGATTAGGATATCCAGGTCACTCAGAAAAATCTTCGGGAACCATAAGCTTTGTACCAGAGAGAAAGAAAATACCAGATCAAGTATTAGATCTGAGGAACAAGAAAGATCATCCCCAGAAGATGATGGTGAAACAGACTAGGTACAGATCATGTTCATAAAAAGAATGTCAACAGGACATTACCCAAAAAAAATGTCAACAGGACATTATCCATTAAGAAGGGATTGAAGAATGATGGAATAGAGAGACATCATTCATCTGTATTCCATTCTCTGTCTAAAGTTGATAATGATGGGAACATCATTACCTGCAATATTTCTGTTCCTAACCCAAAAATGTTCTGGATTCGAAAGGGAACGTTTGCTAATAACCAAGCACCCAAACGTTGAAGGGTAGCTAAGGGTAATTAATTGCAGGACCAGAAGACTGCAAGAAGAAACAAGATAGCTAGAGGAACAATCTGGATAATAGATAGTGGATGTTCGAAACACATGACTTGTGACAAGAATCTACTATCAGATTACATTGAAAAGGCAGGACCACAGGTCACCTTTGGATGTAACTCAAACGGATACACCAGAGGATATGGAAATATAAAAGTTGGCAAGACCACCATCTCAAATGTTTCGTATGTTGAGGGTCTTAATCACAATCTGTTTTCTGTAAGTTAGTTCTGTGCTAACGGTAATCAAATCATTTTTGATACTAACAACTGCTTTGTGAAGAACAAGGAAGGAGATGAGATACTATATATTGTCCAGTGGAAAAACCAGATCAAGACCTTCTTAGTCACTAAAACTGTATCAGAAACAAGCTAGTTATGGCACAAGAGGTTGAGTCACCTAAATTTTAAGTCAATCAATAGGATTGCCAAAGAAAAATTAGTTGAAGGACTACAAGATCAAGTATATGATAAAGATCATATATGTCATGCCTGCCAAGCTGGAAAGCAAACCAGATCATCCTTTACAAGCAAAACAGCTCACTCAACATCAAGAATACTGGAGCTTTTACATCTGGATCTGTTTGGACCAGTTAAACCACTAAGCATAAATGGAAGAAAATACACCTTAGTAATCATAAATGATTACTCCAGGTTCACCTGGGTCATCTTTCTGTTAAAGAAGAAAGAGACACTAGCCAAACTACTTGATTTTCTACACAAGATAACCAAACAGAAAGAGGTGAGTGTAGCTATTATCAAAACAGATCGAGGAACAGAATTTCTCAACCAGAGGATTGAAGCATACTGCAATAAGATGGGAATCACTAATCAAACTTCAGCTGCTAGAACACCTCAACAAAATGGAGTTGTTGAAACTTGAAACAGATCACTTAAAGAAGCAGCTACTATGCTAAATGCTACCAGTCTACCCAAGAAATTCTAGGCAGAAGCTATCTACACAGCCTGTTATACTCAGAACAGATCATCAATCACACTCAGACATGGAAAGACTCCATATGAGATCTGGAACAACAGAAAGCCTAAGATTTCTTACTTTCGTACTTGTGGCTGTTTGTGTTACATACACAATAATGGGAAATCTCAATTAAGGACTTTTGATAGCAAAACTGATCCTGGAATATTTTTGGGATATTCTGATGTCAGTAAAGCGTATCGAGTCTACAATAAGAACTCTCATATTGTGGAGGTAACACCTCATGTTGTCTTTGACGAGTCTATTGTTGAGTACAGGTTACCTGTTAATAAACAGACAGAGAACCAGATGACTTCAAGAAAGATGAATGAATTGCTCTTAGAAGATATTCTCGTATGGAATTCAAAAAGGGATGATGAAGAGATCAACACTCCACCAATTGCTGAAGAAATTATACAGCCAGGGGGAACAATTCAACATAATCTGGATGAAAACAGATCACCAACAGAAAGCAATGAAACAGTCATTGTAGATAATGATCAATCTGAAAATTTAAATCCAGAGGCTGAAACAAATGAAAATCCATTTCAAGCTTCACCAAAAACACACTCTGAATTTGAGGAACCAATAGATCAACCTGATCCTGAGATATCTGATGAAGAGATGACCAGGAGAAGGAGATGGATACAAGGTCATCCACCAGAACAGATTGTTGAGAACCAATCAGATCGTGTGAAAACAAGAAGAATGCATGGAGAAAGTGCCTTGTTAAGATGTTATCTTTCTCGCATTGAACCATCTGATGCTAGTGATGTGCTTTGAGGCAGATTTTGATTTTGAAGCTCCACTCTCTGTAACCTTGGATGGAGAATTCTTCGCATGCCCTGATAACAGATGATTCCATAGCAGATAGTATGCACGTGAATGAAAAAGGTTTTCCTAGATCTATTCAAGTTGACCACGCAGGTTTTATCCCTGTGAAACTGTTGGGAACCCTAAAGATTTTAGTGTTGATGATGGTATCTCGAAACACACTTAGCTTAGCACTAATCTGTTCCTCATGTAAAACCAGATCACTATGGATAAGATGATTTCTGTTATGGAACATATTAGGAGATGACTTAAAATGTAAAGGAGATGTTCCTATAGAAGTCATTCTCAACTTAGAATAGGATGAAGGTCAAGATTTCACGCCCAAAGGAATCGATCTGCTGTAACAGACAGCGACCAGATCGATGCCTACAGCGATGAACCAGAGCGATTGAGTCATCAAGCCATTAGCTGACATCATCCTACACATCATATACACTTGCCACGGCAAGATCAAAGTCCATCCAACAGGGTTTGGAAAGATGATCTACGAGTTAAACATATAAGGAAAGAGACCGTTAGCAATCTGCTTTCCATAACTTAAAGATTGAGTCAACCTTTTCTATATGGCAAGAACAGATATGATGGAAACCATTGATTGGCAATATACCATCTATCTCACGCCAATCAACAACGGCTAGAATTTCAATATTCAATGCCTATATAGTTGAAGACAACAATCTGGAAAAACAGTGAACACACGCGAGCTATACCGTTGTTATATTCAAGCACTCTGCATTCCAGACTTTAGAGCTTCAACAATCTGTGATTCAACATCACACCAACCACCTCGATTCAAGTCTGTCTTATCGAGAGAAAGGAGATCACCCTGCTAGCTAGTAGTTTTCTAGTGGTAACGTAGAGGTAATCTGTTGTAAAGGGACACGACCCTTCATTCGTGCATAAGTATCATTCTAGTTGTGATTGACACTTGTGACTCGTTCTCCACGAGTATAAAGAAGCAGAGTATCCTAGTAGTGGATAATCTGGTCTAGTTTTGACCAGATCGTGGACGTAGGAATTTTCCGAACCACGTTAAACAACTGTATGCTTTACATTTCTGTACTCTTTATATTTTCTGTTGTTTATTATTCTAACTCTTTGCACTATCATCCATCTGCATCTCAATAAATCTTCTAATCAATCTGGTTAATTTTCTAAGGTTTTCTAAACAAGAGCAATCATTAATCCACCATTATTCCGCACTCACTCTACACTCAGGAGGTAATAAGATCACTCTTATTATCTGTTAAGTGTTTACACAAAGAGAGTAATCTGTTTGGACTAAACCAGCTACTGATCTGTATATCGATCTGGTTAGTCACCACCGAGCAAATTCTTGTGTTGAAAAGCTTGAGCTCTCTTATAAATAGTCAAGTAAAACTGAAAAGTTAGTATTTGGTGTATTCCCCCCCCATACACCAAACCTTGCTCTTTCGGGACCAACAAGTGGTATCAGAGCAGTGGTTCAAACTGACCGTTGTTTTGTTTCACAGGGTTAAAACCTGCGTGGTCTACTTGAATAGATCTAGAAAAACCTTTTTCATTCACTTGCATACTGTCTGTTATGGAGTCTTCTGTTATCAGGGCCTGCGAAGAATTCTCAATTCAAAGATATAGAGAATGGAGTTTCAGGATCAAAATGTGCCTCAAAGCCCATCATTGCTTAATGTGGAAAGTAATAGAAGAAGGACCATTGGCAATTACAGAAGAAACCACTCGTATCACCGAGACAGGAGCGGTTAAAGAAACCATACTAAAGGATCCCAGAAAATATACCTCTGAAGAAAGGAGAGAAGCTAATCTTGATGATTTTGCTAAAGGAATTATCTCCAGCACGGTCAAAGGCATACATCTGGCCAAAATCCAAGATCTGGATACTGCCAAAGAGATGTGGGAAGCCTTAAGAGACCTAGCCCTAGGATCTGAAGTTATGATCGAGAACAAACTGTCTCTAGCCTGCAACAAATATGATGAATTCAAAATGAAACCAGGCGAGACAATAGAACAGATGAAGATGAGATTCACTGGAATACTCCTTGAGATATCTGCGTTCAAAAAGAACAAATATACTCAAAGGGAGAAGAACATGAAAGTACTTAGAGCACTTCCACCAAGCTGGGAGATCTATGCTGCGATGCAACCTCTAAGAGCAGACTTCAATGATCTGTCCACTGAAGCCTTATTTGATCATCTCGAAGGTCATGAATGTGACATTCAAAGAATTCGAGGACCAGATCATTTGTCCAAAAAGGCAGAAAACAGCTCAAAGAAGGACAAAGAGGTAGCCTTCAAAGCGAAGAGCAAACCAGATGATCCTTCTGAGTCTGCTGCTCCAGATGAAGAGAAAGGCTATGACAAACTCTTAAAAGAGTTTGCGATGATTGCCAAACGAATGGACAAGATGGAGACCAGATCGAAGAAGTACAGACGCTTCTACAAAGATAATAAGAGAAACTTCAACAAGAAGTATGACAATAATCAATCTGATGACAAGGAGGAGTCCAAGAAGCAGTTTTCTAAAACAACAAAGACTTCAAGCTCTACAGACTATACCTGCTTTGAATGTGGCAGAACAGGTCACTTCAAAACAGATTGTCCTGATCTGTCCAGAAGTCAAAGAGATGAGCTAAGAGCCAAAAGAGATCGAAAGCTTAAATATGAGCGCAAAGCCATGATAGCTGAACAGAACTCAAGCAGCTCGAGTCACTTCTCTGACAGCTCATCAGAAAATGATGAAGCCTTCATTGCTGACGATGAAGAAAGCTGGAATGAATGCTATGTAGGATTGGACAACGGGCTAGATGAAGTTGAGGTAAATTCCTGTTACTCAAATTCCTCAGATAATAATAACAATCTTGAACAGGAAAGTGAAGATCAAGCAGAATACTCATGGAATGAAATAGATGAGATGTTCAAAAGCTACTCAAGTATCAAGAGGCTGTTTAAAGAAGTTGTTGAAGAGAATGACAGATTGAAGAAAGTTGAGCAAATCTTAAGCACAGCAAATACACAATTTGTTACTAAAATAAACGATCTGGAAGAACAGATCAAGAGTAAAGACAGTGAGATCCACACACTTAACTCAAAAGTTAAGGATCTGGTTACAAGAAATAATGTTGCTGAAGAAAAGATCAAGAAAGGAAGAGAAATGATCTACAAGAGCGATGAGCGTGCCAAGTTGCTAATCAATCTGCAACAAAAGGGAACATCTGGATTAGGATATACAGGTCACTGTGAAAAGTCTTCTGGAACTGTAAACTTCGTATCAGAAAGGAAGCAAATACCAGATCAAGTGAAGGACTTGAACAACCAGAAAGGTTATCCTCAAAAGATGATAATAAAAGATGCAAAGAACAGGAAATATCATCAAACCAGGGGACAACCAGCTCACTACACAGAAACAGAACACCTTCAAAGAACAAATGTCAACAGGACAAAAATTGTCAACAGGACAAATATTGTCAACAGAACAGAACATACTAAGAAAGGATTACAGAAGGATAAGATAGAGAGATTTCATCCATCTGAAATACACTCTGTATCTAAAGTAGATAATGAGGGAAATATCATTACCTGCTATATTGCTGTTCCTAACCCTAGAATATTCTGGATTCGAAAAGGATTGTTTACTAATAATCAAGCACCCAAGCGTTGAAAGGGTAGCTAAGTGTAATTAATTGCAGGATCAAAGAACTGCAAGAAGGAGTAAGATAGCAAGAGGAACTATCTGGATTATAGATAGCGGTTGCTCAAAACACATGACGTGTGATAAGAATCTGCTATCAGATTACATAGAGAAACCAGGCCCACAGGTCACTTTTGGATGTAATTCAAAAGGATATACCAGAGGGTATGGAAACATCAGAGTTGGCAAGACCACTATCACTAATGTGTCATATGTTGAGGGTCTTAGTCACAATCTGTTCTCTGTAAGTCAGTTTTGTGCTAATGGTAATCAGATTGTTTTTGATGCTAACAACTGTCTGGTGAAGAACAAGGAAGGAGATGAAATACTCCTTACCAGTAAACTGCAGGATAGGTTATATATTGTCCAGTGGACAAACCAGATCGAGACCTGCTTAGTCACTAAGACTGTATCAGAAACAAGCTGGTTATGGCATAAGAGATTAAGCCATCTTAATTTCAAATCAATCAACAGGATTGCCAAGGAAAGGTTAGTAGAAGGACTACCAGATCAAGTGTATAATAAAGATCACATATGTGATGCTTGTCAAGCTGGAAAACAGACCAGATCATCCTTTACAAGCAAAGCAGCTCACTCAACTTCAAGGATACTAGAGCTGTTACACCTTGATCTGTTTGGACCAGTCAAACCACTAAGCATCAATGGGAGAAAGTACACTTTGGTAATCATAGATGATTACTCAAGATTCACTTGGGTTATCTTTCTGATGAAGAAGAAAGAGACTCTAGACAAGCTCCCTGATTTTCTACACAAGATCACTAAACAGAAAGAGATGAGTATAACCTCTATCAGAACAGATCGAGGAACAGAATTTCTCAACCAGAAGATTGAAGCATATTGCAACAAGATGGGAATCACACATCAAACGCCTGCTGCTCGGACTCCTCAACAGAATGGAGTTGTTGAAAGGAGAAACAGATCACTCAAAGAAGCAGCACGCACAATGCTCAACTCGACCAATCTACCAAAGAAATTCTGGGCAGAAGCCATCTACACTGCCTGTTATACTCAAAACAGATCATCCATCACACTCAGACATGGAAAGACACCATATGAAATATGGAACAACAGAAAGCCTAAGATTTCCTATTTTAGAACTTTTGGCTGTTTATGTTACATACACAATAATGGGAAATCTCAGTTGAAAACTTTTGATAGCAAAACTGACCCTGGAATATTCTTAGGATATTCAGATGTCAGTAAAGCTTACCGAGTTTACAATAAGAATTCTCATATTGTGGAAGTAACACCTCATGTTGTTTTTGATGAGTCTACTGTTGAGTACAGATCACTAGATGGAAAGCAGACAGAAAATCAAATAACTACCAGAAGAATGAATGAACTCTTACTTGAAGATATTCTTACCTGGAATTCAAAAATTGAGGATGAAGAAATTAACACACCACCCGTTGCTGAAGAGATCATACAGCAAGGGGGAATATCACTGCATAATCTGGATGAGAACAGGTCATCAACCGAAGACAATGATACAATCACCACAAATGATGATCAACATCCAGAAGAAAGTCCAGATGAGAATCCATTTCATCCTACAGCACACCCTGAATTTGAGGAACCAACAGATCAACCTGATCCTGAGTTATCTGATGAAGAAATGACCAGAAGAAGGAGATGGATACAAGATCATCCACCAGAACAGATCGTTGGGAACCCATCAGATCGTGTGAAAACAAGAAGAATGCATGGAGAAAGTGCATTGTTGAGCTGTTACCTCTCTCGCATGGAGCCATCTGATGCTTATGAGGCACTTCGAGATGCAGATTGGATAACAGCAATGCAAGAAGATCTCAATGAGTTCAAAAGGAATGAAGTCTGGTATCTCGTTGACAGACCCAAACACCAAGGTGTGATAGGTGTAAAATGGGTGTTCAAAAACAAACGGGATGAGAATGGTGAAGTAGTCAGAAACAAGGCCAGATTGGTAGCTAAAGGCTATAATCAACAAGAAGGCATTGATTTTGATGAAACATTCGCTCCAGTAGCCAGATTAGAAGCTATAAGGCTATTTCTAGCATATGCTGCTCACAAACGGTTCAAGGTATACCAGATGGACGTCAAGAGTGCCTTTCTCAATGGTATTCTTGAAGAAGAAGTATATGTGGAACAGCCACCTGGATTTGAAGAAGCAGATCCAAATCAGAAAGTATACAGACTGGCTAAGGCAGTCTATGGTCTAAAACAAGCCCCCAGAGCTTGGTATGAGACCTTATCATCTTTCCTACTAGAATCTGGATTTAGAAGAGGATCTGTTGACCAGACTTTGTTCATCATCAAAGTCAAAGAAAACATTCTCTTAGTTCAGATCTATGTAGATGATATTATCTTTGGATCTCAATCTACCTATATGTGTGACAAATTTGCTGAACTTATGAAAAATAAGTATCAAATGTCCATGATGGGAGAAATGAGTTTCTTTTTAGGTTTGCAGGTCAAGCAGCTACCAGATGGTATCTTTATTAATCAGATAAAATACATCAACGATCTGCTAGCCAAGTTTGGATTAAAAGACAGTAATTCAGTGAAAATCCCAATGCAGACCAATGGGAAAATTGGTCCAGATCCCGAAGGAAAACCAGCGAACATTACACAATATAGAGGGATCATAGGATCACTACTCTACCTAACTGCAAGTCGACCGGACATTACCTTTGCAGTAGGAATATGTGCAAGATATCAAGCAAATCCCAAAGAGTCTCACATGGAAGCAGCTAAGAAGATACTAAGATACCTTAAGGGAACAGCCCAAATAGGATTATGGTATCCATGTGAAGACAACTTTGAGCTAACTGGATACACTGACTCAGATTACGCTGGATGCAAACTGGATAGAAAGTCAACATCTGGTACATGTCAGTTTCTAGGAAATAAACTGATCTCTTGGTTCTCTAAGAAACAGACATCAGTTGCCACCTCAACTACAGAGGCAGAATACATGGCAGCAGGAAGTTGCTGTGCACAAATACTGTGGTTAAGACAACAGCTTAAAGACTATGAGATTGATGTCAAGGAAATTCCAATTTTCTGTGACAGCTCAAGTGCTATAGCAATCACACAGAATCCTGTTTTGCATACCAGATGCAAACATGTTGATGTGAGACATCACTTTATAAGAGATCATGTTGAAAGAAAACATGTACAGATTGAGAAAATACACACTGAAGTTCAGAGAGCAGACATTCTCACCAAGGCATTACCAGAAGAAAGGTTTAAGATGCTTTGTGGAAAACTTGGACTTTTAAATCTTGAAGAAAGGACCAGATTGATCTGAACCAGATCAAATTCAGTATTCCAACAGGGAATCAAAACCAGATCATCATGGTGCAGATTGATAAACTCCAGCTTATTTGCAAAATCTAACAGGGAACTACTACCAGATCACTAAGTATATGTAAACAACAGATTGATCATAATTCCAACTGGGAATTCATTAAAGGAGTCAACCAGATCGATAGTCATCACCATAAATGAGATTGACCTCAACCAGATTACCTAATGCCACGTGGATATGGAATTAATATTTCTATTCATTATTATATTACTTGGTTAAGGGGGAAAGGTCAACTATATACGGTGACTAATATATACATATTCTGACATTAGATATCAAATCTTTTATTTTTTGATGATTACTTACAGTAATTGGGAGACGTGATCGAGAATATATATACCAAATCAAGAAAAAGGGAGATAAAAAGACTGCAACGATGATAACGCGCCATTTCACAAACGTTCGATTACAGCGCGTGTATCATACGATAACGAGAGGCGGATATGGGTTGAAAACCTAGTATATGGAAAGGCGGGAAAGCTGAAAAAGGGAAGGATTTCTGAATATTTAATTACTCTACTTATCTTCTCTTCCATGTATATATTTGATAAGGGATTTCATGTATCACTCTCACTTACATATTTCTCGAAACCTTAGCAAATTTTCTACCTCCCAATTTTCTCTTACTTCGTAAACCTTTCGTAAATCTCCCATTCTCTAGCAAAAATGGCTCCCAAATCATCTGCTTTTCTGGAACAAGCAAACTTCTTGAAACCTTATATTCATCAAGACCTTTTTGCGGTTCTTGACACCTTCGGGTTTCATAAACTGGAAAAGGCATTCGATCTTGTTCGACAGTGCAAAGGTTTCTCATTTCTTTTGTTTTAACTCTTATTCGTATATCTAAATGGTTTTACTCTGTTTCTATTCCTTTGTCTGTAATCTCTGTACATATTATAGAACTGCATAAACTGCTTTTGTGGCACTTATACTTCACTGATGGAAGGATAGTGCTCACATATATACTACTGTGTTCTATGTAGGTTTCTGCAATATTATTACCTCACACCCTGTGCACTTCCTACCCAAGGATGTTGCTGCCTTCTACCTCTCATGGCAGGGAGAGAGAGGTGGAGATGAGGCCACCATCAGGGTGAGTAAAGGGAATACTGTCAGCAACACTCCCTACAATGTCATTAATCTTATCAACGCTGCTTATAAAGTCAAGGATGAGGGATTAGAACTAGGTGAAATTACTGCAGAACAGCTGCAAGAAGCTGTGGAGATGGTCATGATCGTGCCCATCCATTACACAAACAGGATGTTTGTTCGCTCACTTCTCGCACCAGAGTTCAGGATCCTGTTTGAATTCGTTCAGCGGATTTTCCTCAATCACAATGGGTCCTATGACCAGCTTACACCTGAAAAGTTCAGGATATTAGCTGCAGTGGTTCTTGATCTGCCTGTCAACTGGAGCAGGATCTTATACGATCTCTTGGCAAAGGAGGCCAAGATGATTCTATTCGTGAAAGGCAGCTCCCCTGGCATTGAAGTTAAAAGGAGCACACTTCGACATTCCACAAAGATCAGCTTTATGTTGGAATCATTCTTTCCTCATCACCAATGGGATACAGCAATTGAGTTCAATGCGAAACAGCATTTTCCAAAGGACCAACATCAGATTGAAATGTCAATGGGCATTTCAGCAAATCTGATTACCAGAGCAAAGGACCCTGTAGTCTTTAATGCTCTGATGGAGATGGGGAACTCGAATCCCATCTGGATTCCTCCATCCGGTCCAGCAGAACACTCCACAAAATCTAAGGTCACCAAGGAGAAGCCAGCTGAGAGAACCCCTTCCAAGAGAGTGACCAGGAGGGCCAGTTCTGTTGAAACAGATACTTCTACCGCAGCACAGCAGCCCAAACCCAAACGCAGAAGGCTTCACAAACTCTCTGCCGAGATACAGACCGAAGCCCCTACTGCTGCAGAAACTATAATCCCTCAACAGGAGGTTGAGGAGGAAGAAGTTGTAATAATTGGTGATCCAGAAGATGTGGAGCCTCTGTCTACAGTACACCCAGATCAGCCCAGGGACTTTTCTCCAGCTCACACGATCAGCTCATCTTCTGCTGAGCCTCTAGAGCAAATCAATGAAGAAGATGAAGAAGCAATTGAATCTTCAGATGAAGATGTGGAGAATAAAACAGCTCAGTCCGTAGTGAAAATGATTGAAGCTGAAGCAGACAGAGCTGTGCTTAACACGTTTCCAGGCATTCAGCTAACTCCAGAGAGCTATGATGCCGCAAAAAGGGTCAAATTGCTGCTACTGATCAAAGACAAGGAGTTCTATGTCTTAGATGCACTGCTTAAAATCAGACCAATTGACCAGCTCAAGGCAGAGGAAGCCACACTGCTGAATATTTTTGAAGTTTCATCTGTGGCTGAACTAAGAGAAAGCTACTCACAGTCTATTCTTGCAATAGCTCAGCTAGAAGCTCAAAAGCTACAGATAAATTTGAGAGAAATATATGAGAAGGCTGGCAAGCTACAATTTTATGACACTGTTGTGGATGAAGATGATGTTGAGACTGCCCCATCTGTTGATCACCAACAGGGTGCAGAAATAGCAGAACCAGCAACAGACCAGGTCATAACTGACACTGGTGAGCAGATCACTGCCCCACCTGCACCAACTGAGGAAGCACCAGAAGAGGAAGAACCAGTTGGACAGAACATCGGAGGCGAGCTCACCAATGACATCATCACTCCTGCTGTTGCAGCTGCACAGAACATACTGTTGCAGACATAAACCTTGGAAGACATATTGATGGACCAACATCAATCACTGTCTCATACACAAATCAGAGATCTCATCTCCAAGAAGGTGGATCAGTACATGTATGGAACACTGACCACAGTTCAAGAAGAAGCCACCCGTATACTCACAGAGTTCAACGACCACCTGCAAACTCATGTCAATCAGGTCGACTCTGATCTAAGGCGCATCTGTAGACTGAAGATTGAAGAGATCAACAAGAAACTAGATGATGATCGGGCTGCTGCTGATGAGAGGAAAGCACAGATTGATCAAAATCTGTTTTCCACTGAATTCAAAGTGAAGGAGATGTACAAAATCATCAGTGCATTTGCAGCCAAAGAAAAAGATATGGTGCACGACATAGTCAAGGAGCAGACTGATGGTCTCACAGCAGACATCGTCAAAGAAGCTAATTCATATTCCAGGTCACTCCTAAGGCAGTTTGAATCTGATGGCAAAGCCTTTGTAGAAAGGAAGTTACATGACCTGCAATACCCCACATCAGCTCTGATCAAGTCTTATTTTGATGAAACTGCTGACATCAAGGGAGATCAGGAAGAGATCAAAGCTGATCTGGTCAACTCGAAAGCCTCTCTTCAAAAACAGATTAACGATTCTAATCAGAACATCACCTCTCTGTTATCACAAAGATTTGAATCTGATAAAGAGGTCGCAGAGTTGAAGGCAGAGGTCACTTCCCTCAAGACATTCATTCAATCCTTTATTGATGATGTTGAAAAGGGGGAAGGGAGTGGGAAGAAAAAGCCATCTGCTGTGCAAGAACAGAAGAAAGAAAAAGCAGCAGAAGAGAAAAAGAAGAGCTTGTCAGGATCTGGTGCATCAACTGCAAAGAAACCAGCCAGCTCTCCTTCCTTCCAAGCACAGAAAACTTTTTCGCCAAGTAGATCGAGCCAGACTCAACCTTCCAAGAAAAAGAGAAGAGCTGGATCAAGTTGGTTCTCATCTGCTCCCATACGCAAATCTCTAACCAAACAGGGAGAGACCAACTGGGTCCCAGATCATTTGAAGGAAGGTTTTGAAGGTCTGAAATACGGGTTCATTATGTGTCGCTATTTCCTCAAGGAACCACTCTACTGTGAGGGGACACCTAATGAAGCTTTCGACCTGTATATGGATCGAAATGATGCAAGGGATCTGGTGGAGGAAATCAGAGCAGCAGCTGCCAAAGCCCAGATCACTATAACTGTTCCTGAGAAGGAATTCAGAACCTGTCCTACCATCCCTGGGACAGACCTCCCTGACAAGACTTTTCTGCTAAACTTCATAAATCAACTAGCAGAAAACAGAGGGTATAAGGTGGATGCTGAAGACCCTGACTACATAAGGGTAAGAGAAGGGGTATACGAAAGCGTACAGCTTGTATCTGATGAGACCAGAGCAAGAATGAAGAAGCAACAAGAGGAGAGAAGAAAAAGCAGATAGTATTCTTAATTCTTATATCTTTGTGATCTGCCTTTTCTTATGATTTGTTCTGTCTATCTGTAACCTCTCTTGTCTTCTTATCAATATATGAAATCCATTTTAAGTTTCTGATGACAACAATTCATTGTCCAGAACACATTTAAAATATCCTATAACGTTATAAACTTAATAACGTAATTTGATCAATCTGGAAAACCAGACCAGATCGATCTGTATAAGCTGATAGGATTCATTTTGTAAAGTGTGGTTTCGACATCATCAACAAGGGGGAAATTGTTGGGAACCCTAAAGATTTTAGTGTTGATGATGGTATCTCGAAAC
>JAPKLX010000891.1:0-36138 GCA_026898415.1 Leonotis leonurus
TTCCTCGTGTAAAATCCAGGTCACTATAGTTTAAGTGATTTCTGTTTTGGAACTGATTAGGAGATGACTTATAATGTAAAGGATATGTTCCTATAGAAGTCATTCTCAACTTAGAATAGGATGAAGGTCAAGATTTCACGCTCAAAGGAATCGATCTGCTGTAACAGACAGCGACCAGATCGATGACCAGATCGATGATTACAGCGATGAACCAGAGCGATTGAGTCATCAAACCTTTAGCTGACATCATCCTACACATCATATGCACTTGCCACGTCAAGATCAAGATCCATCCAACAGGGTTTGGAAAGTTGATCTACGATTAAAACATATAAGGAAAGAGACCGTTAACAATCTGATTTCCATAAATCAAAGATTGAGTCAACCTTTCCTATATGGCAAGAACAGATATGATGGAAACCCATTGATTGGCAATATACCATCTATATCACACCAATCAACAACGGCTAGAATTTCAATATTCAATGCCTATATAGTTGAAGTCAACAATCTGGAATAAGAAGAGAATACGCACGAACTATACTGCAATTATCATTCAAGCACTCTGCATTCCAGACTTAGAGCTTCAACATCTTGTGATTCTACATCACACCAACCACCTCGATTCAAGTCTGTCTTGTCGAGAGAAAGGAGATCACCCTGCTAGCTAGTAGTTTTCTAGTGGTAACGTAGAGGTAATCTGTTGTAAAGGGACACGACCCTTCATTCGTGCATAAGTATCAGTCTAGTTGTGATTGGTACTTGTGACTCGTTCTCCACGAGTATAAAAAAAGCAGAGTATCCTAGTAGTGGATAATCTGGTCTAGGTTTGACCAGATCGTGGACGTAGGGATTTCCCGAACCACGTTAAATATCGTGTGCTTTACTTTTCTGTACTCTTATTATCTGTTGTTTATTATCCTAACCTCCTGCACTATCATATTAGCTGCATTCTCAATCAATCTGTTTAAACAATCTGATTAATTCCTTAAGGTTTTCAAAACAAGAGCAAACATTAATCCACCTTTATTCCGCACTCACTCTACACTCAAAAGGTAATAAGATCACTCTTATTATCTGTTAAGTGTTTTCACCTTGAGAGTAATCTGTTTGGACTAAACCAGATACTGATCTGTTTATCGATCTGGTCAGTCATTCCAAGCAATTTCTTATACAGAATAGCTTGAGCTCTCATATAAAACGTCAAGTAAACTGAAAAGTTAGTATTTGGTGTATTCCCCCCCCCCCATACACCAAACCTTGCTCTTCCGGGACCAACAAACAGGATGGGAAGAACTTTGTTGAGAGGAAGTTAAGCGACCTGCGCTACCCCACGAAAACAATGATCGAAACATACTTCAACGATTTTGGGATCATCCAAGAAGATGTGGGGAGTCACACAGAGACTCTGGCCAACATTACAAAATCCTTTCAGAAGCAGATTGATGACGCTAATCTCAATATTACATCTCTGCTTACACAAAAGGTTGATACGGACAAGGAGATTAAGGCGATGAAAGAAGAGATTACTTCCCTCAGGGCACTCATCAATATGGTTGTTGATGATGTCGAAAAGGGGGAAGGATCTGTGAAAGGAAAGAAGCCAGCTGCTGCTAAAGGGAAGGAGAAGGAGAAAGCTCAACCTGAGCAGCAGATCACACCCAAAACCAGCCCTCCATCTGATCCATCTGCTCAAACTCAAAAATCCAAATCATCTAGCAGATCGAGCCAAATTCAAAAGAAGAAGAAAAGAACAGGATTCAGTTGGCCAACTGTTCACCTCAGACCATCTGGAGAGACCAACTGGGTTCCACCTCACTTAAGAAATGGATGGGAAGGACTCAAAAATGCCTTCGTTCTGTGCAGATACTTCCTAAAGGAACCAGCATACATAGAAGGCAGACCAAATGAGGCGTTCAACCGATGCCTAGACCTAAACGACGCCAGTGATCTGGTAGAAGAAATAAGGAAGGCTGCTGCCCAAGCAAAAATCCAGATTACTGCACCCGAGAAAGAATACAGATCATGCCCCACCATTCCAGGGACTGATCTACCCGACAAGACATTCCTGCTCACCTTCATTAACCAGCTAGTTGAGAACAGAGGGTACAAGGTGGATGCAGAGGACCCGGACTATATAAGGATCAGAGAAGGCATTTACGAAAGTGTACAACTCATCTCGGATGAGACCAGGGCAAAAATGAAAAGACAACAGGAAGAGAAGAGAAAGAGCAGATAGCCATATTTTTTTTGATCTGCACTTCTCATTTTTTGATAATCTGTAAACTCTTCTTGTTATTATATATATAAAGTTTCTTTGAAGTTTCTGATGACAACACTCTATTGTCCAGAACACATATAAAATGTCCAAATCGTTATAAACTTAATAACGAACAAACAACTATCTGGTCATCAAACCAGATCACCCTTAAGAGTTGCTAGGACATTATTGTAAAGTGTGGTTTCGACATCATCAAAAAGGGAGAAATTGTTGGGAACACTAAGATAGTTAGTTTTGATGATGGTCTTTCGAAACACACTTAGCTGTTTTAGAGCTTGAACTGTTCTACGTGTAAAAACAGATCACTAGAGATAAAGTGAATCTTGTTATAGAACAGATTAGGAGATGACTTGAAATGTAAAGGAAATACTCCTATAGAAGTCAATCTCAACTTAGAATAGGATGAAGGTCAAAATTTCACGCCAAAAGGAATCGATCTAATGTAACAGACAGCGACCAGATCGATAACCAGATCGATGCCTTCAGCGAGGAACCAGAACGATTGAGTCATCAATCCACCAGCTGACATCATCCTACACATCATATGCTCTTGCCTCGTCAAGATTAAAAGTCCATCCAACTGGGATTGGAAAGAAGATCTTCGGCTAACACCTAGAAGGAAAGAGACCGTTGGCAATATGCTTTCCATAACTCAAAGATTGAGTCAACCTTCCCTATATGGCAAGAACATATATGATGGAAATCATTGATTGGTAATATACCATCTATCTCATGCCAATCAACAACGGCTAGAATTTCAAATTCAATGCCTATATAGTTGAAGTTAAAGATCTAGAGAAAGAGAGAACGCACGCGAGCTATACTGTCGTCATACTTTCAAGCAATCAATCTGCTATCCAGACTTAAAGCTTCAACACTCAGTGATTCAACATCACATCAACTACCTCGATTCAAGTCTGTCTTATCGAGAGAAAGGAGATCACCCTGCTAGCTAGTAGCTTTCTAGTGGTAACGTAGAGGTAATCTGTTGTAAAGGGAAACGACCCATAATTCGTGCATAAGTATCTCTCTAGTTTTGATTGATACTTGTGACTCGTTCTCCACGAGTATAAAGAAGCAGAGTATCCTAGTAGTGGATAATATGGTCTAGTTTTGACCAGATCATGGACGTAGGGATTTCCCGAACCACGTTAAACAACTGTGTGCTTTACATTCCTGCATATTTAATTTCTGTTGTTTTTTATTCTAATCTTTAATTCTATCATTCGATCTGCATCTCAATCAATCTCTTTAACAATCTGGATAATCTCTAAGGTTTTCTAAACAAGAGCAATCACTAATCCACCATTATTCCGCACTCACTAAACACTCAGAAAGTAATAAGATCACTCTTATTATTAGCTAAGTGTTGTCACTAAGAGAGTAATCTGTTTGGACTAAAACTGCTATCGATCTGCATATCGATCTGTCTAGTCATCTTCGAGCAATTTCTTATACAGAATAGCTTGAACTCTCACATAACTTGTCAATTAAACTGAAAAGTTTGTATTTGGTGTATTCCCCCCCCCCATACACCAAACCTTGCTCTTTCGGGACCAACAAACTATTAGCTAGCGAAGATCTCTTTCCTTCTTCTCGATAAGACATATTTGAATCGAGTTGATGTGATTTCGATCACGAACGACTTAGAACATCATCTGGTGAGTAGAAATCTTCTCGAGTGAATGCTTCGAAGAGTGAGATGATTTCTGGGCAGAGTAACATCTTGTTGATCGTAGATAATAGTCTTGTTCTCTTCCAATCTTTGTTCCAAGCTTTTGTAGGTGTAGAATTTGAAATTCTAATTGTTGGGCTTGATTGGTTTGGAGTAAAAGTTATTTACCAATAAAGGATTGTGAATCCCTAAATTATCTCCTCTTGCCTTTGGAAAAGTTGACTGAATCTTCAATAAATATGGAAAACAGATCGTTGATAGGTACTATTTTCCTTCTTCGCGTGTAGATAGATTCTCCTTCCATCTTGGTAAATTCGAATGATGTGGCAATGAGTTTGGGACACTTCATCAGTTAATCTGGTCAAATAAGTGATTGCCAATTAACTGGTGTGTGATCTGATATCATCTGGTTCATCCCCAAACAACGTTCTGGTTACATCAGATTGATATCGATCTGGTCAGCAGTCGATCTGGTCTCCAAGGAATATGCTCCAAATCATGGTAGAATCTTCTGTGAATGTTAAGATAAGGATAGATCGAATGACCATCTGATAGATCATCTGCTTGCTTCAATTGCTTATTGCACTCAATTAGGCTATATGATCTTTGCTTGCAGCATCTCTAACTATTCGCGACGAATGAAAGAAACAGAATGACTTCTATAGGATGAGATCCTTTACATGTCAAGTCATTTTCTAATCTGAACTAAGATCGTGTTCCCTATCAGATTCACTTTATATTACAATGATCTAGTACATGTAGAACAAATTATGTTGGGAACCCCCTGAAGTATTTTTTGGTTTTGATGATGATCTCTCGAAACACACTTAGATTTTACAGTCTTGATTGGTGGTAAACTGTTCTACATGTTAACAGATCACTAAGTATAAAGTGAAATCTGATAGAGAACAGCTTAGGAGATGACTTAACGTGTAAAGGAATTATTCCTATAGAAGTCATTTAAATAGTCTAGGTTGAAGACCAAGACATTTCCATCAAGAGAAGAAATCGATCTGCCAAGACAGTCAGCGACCAGATCACCGAACAGGTCACCAACCAGATCAATGATCACAGCGAGGCACTAGATTGATAGAGTCATCAAACCACCAGATGACATCACTATACACATCATACCTACTTGCCACTTTAGTTTGGAAGTCTACACAGCAAGATACAGAAGAAGAATCCATGATTGTCACGAAGAAGGAAATTAATCGTTATCGATCTGCTTTCCATACTTAGAGGATTCAGTCAACGCTTCTACAAGGCAAGAGCAGATATGATGAACTTCATTGATTGACAATCTACAATCATCTCACCCCAATCAACAAACGGCTAGAATTTTAAATTCAAAGCCTATATATATTTGGAGTTCAAAGTCTGGAGAGTATATACGTGCTACATCGATAAAAACATTCTCAAGCAATCAATCTCTACGTCAGACTAAAGCTTCAAACTGTTTGTGATTCATAATCACACTAACCCAACCTCGATTCAAGTCTGTCTTATCGAGAGAAAGGAGATCACCCTGCTAGCTAGTAGTTTTCTAGTGGTAACGTAGAGGTAATCTATTATAAAGGGACTCGACCCTTATCAGTGCATTAGTATCCTTCTAGTTTTGATTGATACTCGTGGCTCGTTCTCCGCGAGTATAAAGAAGAAGAGTATCCTAGTAGTGGATAATCTGATCTAGTTTGATCAGACCGTGGATGTAGGGATTTCCCGAACCACGTTAAACAACTGTGTCATTTACTTTTCTGCATATTTATATTCTGTTGTTTATTTATTCTAACCCTTGCACTATCATTTAAACTACATCTCAATCAACCTGCTTTAACAATCTGGATTATAATTAAGGTTTTTAATATAAGAGCACCAACTAAGTCCACCATATTTCCGCACACACAATACTTTGAAAGTAATAAGATCACTCTTATTATTGTCTAAGTATTTACACTAGAGAGCAACCTATTTGGATTGATCTGCTATCGATCTGTCGATCGATCTGGTCAGTCATCTGCCGAGCAATTTCTTCTTTAAGAATAGCTTGAACTCTCTGATAATTAGCCAAGTAAACTGAAAAGTTTGTATTTGGTGTATTCCCCCCCCCCCATACACCAAACCTTGCTCTTTCGGGACCAACAAGTGGTATCAGAGCCGTGGTTCATAAGACAATTGTCTCTGTTTCACAGGGGTTAATACCTGCGTGGTCAACTTGAATAGATCTAGGAAAACCTACTTTCATTCACGTGCATTCTATCTGCAATGGAATCTTCTGTTGTGAGGGCTTGTGAAGAATTCTCTATAGAGAATGGAGTTTCAGAATCAAGACAGCACTCAAAGCCCATCACTGTCTGATGTGGAAAGTAATAGAAGAAGGTCCATTACAGATCACTAAAGAAAGGACCGTAACTACTTCAACTGGAGTAACTACACAGCAAGTTCCTAAAGATCCAAGAAAATACACTTCAGAAGAACGTCGCGAAGCTAATCTGGATGATTTTGCAAAGGGAATCATATCCAGCACAGTCAAAGGCGTACATCTGGCCAAAATCTAAGATCTGGATACTACCAAAGAGATGTGGGAAGCCTTAAGAGACTTGTGTCTAGGATTTGAAGTCATGATTGAAAACAAGCTGTCACTTGCCTGCAACAAATACGATGAATTCAAAATGAAACCAGGCGAGACCATCGAACAAATGAAATTAAGATTCACTGGAATCTTACTTGAGATATCAGCGTTCAAAAAGAACAAATATAGTCAAAGAGAGAAAAACATGAAAATACTCAGAGGACTTCCACCTAGCTAGGAGATATACGCTGCAATGCAACCACTTAGTGCTTAATTCAATGAACTCTCTACAGAAGCTCTATTTGATCATCTTGAAGGCCTGAATGTGACATTCAAAGAATTCATAGACCAGATCATCTGTCCAAAAAGGCAGAAAGCGGCTCAAAGAAGGACAAAGAAGTAGCCTTCAAAGCGAAGAGCAAAACAGATGAACCTTCTGAATCTACTGCACCAGATGAAGAGAAGGGTTATGAAAAACTACTAAAAGAATTTGCAATGATTGCTAAACGTATGGACAAGATGGAGGTCAGATCGAAGAAATTCAGACGTTTCTACAAAAGTGATGAACGTGCTAAATTTCTAGTTAATCTGCAACAAAAAGGCACATCTGGAGTAGGATATCCAGGTCACTCAGAAAAACCTTCGGGAACTACAAGATTTGTACCTGAGAGAAAGCAAACACCAGATAAAGTAATAGATCTGAAGAACAAGAAAGGTCATCCACAGAAGATGATGATAAAAGAAACAGGGTACAGATAATACTACCAAACAAAGGGTCAACCACCTCATTACACAGAAACAAATTATGTACATAAAAAGAATGTCAACAAGACATTACCCAACAAAAATATCAACAGGACAAAGAATGTCAACAGGACATTACCTATTAAGAAGAGATTGAAGAATGATGGAATAGAAATATACCATCCATCTGAATTTCATTCCATATCTAGAGTTGATAATAATGGAAACATTATTACTTGCTGTTGGGAACCCTAATGTATTTTTGGTTTTGATGATGATCCTTCGAAACACACTTAGTTCCTTTTGATTAAACTGTTCTATATGTAAAGCAGATCACTACTTTTAAAGTGAATTCTGTTAAAGAACAGATTAGGAGATTACTTGACATGTAAAGGAGTTACTCCTATAGAAGTCTTTTCTATATATAGTATAGGATGAAGGCCAAGATTTCACGCCAAAAAGGAATCGATCTGCTGTAACAGACAGTGACCAGATCACTGACCAGATCGTTGCTCACAGCTGAAGACCAGATCGATAGAATCATCAAACCACCAGATGACATCATCCTACACATCATACCATCTTGCCACGTCAAAATTGAAGTCCATCCAATAGGGATTGGAAAGAGAATCTTCGGTTGACCCATAGAAGAAAAGAAACCGTTGGCAATCTGCTTTCCATAACTTGAAGATTGAGTCAACATTCTCTACATGGCAAGAACAGATATGATGGATATCATTGATTGGCAATCAACAATCAATATCATGCCAATCAACAAACGGCTAGAATTTTAAATTCAATGACTATAAATATTTGGAGCCATGGTCTGGAATATGACCCAACACGCACGCGAGCTACACTGTCTAAATACTCTCAAGCAATCTGTAATCCAGACTAAGAGCTTCAAACTGTGATACTACATCACACCAACCCAACCTCGATTCAAGTCTGTCTTATCGAGAGAAAGGAGATCACCCTGCTAGCTAGTAGTTTTCTAGTGGTAACGTAGAGGTAATCTGTTGTAAAGGGACACGACCCTTATTTCGTGCATAAGTATCTCTCTATCATTGATTGATACTTGTGACTCGTTCTCCATGAGTATAAACAAGCAAAGTATCCTAGTAGTGGATAATCTGGTCTAGATTGGACCAGATCGTGGACGTAGGGATTTCCCGAACCACGTTAAACAACTGTGTTCTTTATATTTCCTCATTTTACTTTCAGTTGTTTATTATTCTAACCATCTGCACAATCATATAATTTGCATCTCAATCAATCTGCTAATAAAACTTGATTAATTCTTAAGGTTTTCTAAACAAGAGCACTCATTAAATCCACCATATTTCCGCACACACAATTCTATAAATAATAAGATCACTCTTATTATTGTCTAAGTGTTTTCACTAGAGAGCATCTTATTTGGACTAATCTGGTATTGATTTGAGTATCAATCTGGTTAGTCATCTGCCGAGCGATTTCTTAAACAAGAATTGTAATACCCCATCTTTTTAAGTTCCGAAATAAATGATATTCGAATGCGAATATTATTTACATATTGAAAATTTTAGTCAAATAATGAGAGTTTATATATTTGAAGAGGAGTTTTTGGTTTAAGATAACCAATAATTTAAGAATTCTTGATTTATATATTAAGAAAATTTATACGTAGGTATATGTTTTATATCATTGAGAATTATTTCAGGGATAAGTATGCATAGGTTACTTACATAAGAATTTTGTGTTACAAATTTCGTCTTAGTACAAATATATATAAAACCTGCAAGAATTATGTTGTTGAGAAGGAAAGATAGTACACTCAAGTATGGTTGTGTAAATACATGTACCAAATAAGTAAGGTGAGAGAAAAATTTGAAACAATTAAAGTAGAAACAAGATCAAATATATATATGTGTGTCAGTACAGTGCATTGATGAAAGCAAATGAACTAAAAATCTAAACTAAGAACCAACTGCACACGGCAGTATCAAAAAAAAAAGAGAAGGAAAGAAGAAACAATTTCCATATGTGTCAGAGAAAGGTCTACTATAGTAATTTGTATTGAAATATAATGATGATACTACAAAAAAAAAATATGGAAGAAGAAAGAATAAAGCAGCACAACTGCTGCAGAAGAAACTGAGCAGCCATAATGCTACAGAGGATAAAACAGAGCTTTAGGCCTGCAGTAGCTCAGCCATAATGTTGCAGAGGATAAAACAGAGCTTTAGGCCTGCAGTAGGAGACTGCAGCTCGGTTGAGTATAGGAAAGAGGATACTCCTATACCCTACTCTATGCTTCCTTTTCCATCACCTACAATGAATAGAGTAAAGACCGACCTATTAAACTAGATATTAAGCCTTAAGCATTAAGCAACAATATACACTGCATAAAACTATATAAAGGGGGTACAGGGGACTGCTTGAAACGTTTTTTTTCCCCCAACATATTTCACCTATCAGTTTTATATAAGAGAAGTAGCAGAATCAAATATTCAGGAAATCCACAACTTCATTCAAAGAGAAGGAGTTAAAGTCAAGGTAACTACCCTCATCCCTTAAAACTCTTATGATAACAAAGAAAACATAAAACTGCATATAAGTGTGTTCTCAGATTCAGAACATATATATATATATAGTTAACCAAATAACAATGGGAAGTTAAAAAGGGTTCTAAGTTCAAGGTTAGCAAATATTAAACTGAAGAGACAAGTTAGACAGAAATGTAAAACTTAGAACCATTCTGAATACATAAAACTGAAGTAGTCATTATGCAGTTTACAAACTTTTAAAACATGAACATATTTTCAGTTTCAGATCATAAGACTCTATCATACAGTCATACTAAAGTGCAGTTTATATATATATGATTAAGATATCAGTTTAAGGGCCAGAATATAAACTCAGAACCTAGTGAGTAGTTTTGAACAAATAAGTCATAAGCAATAATTCCACAGAACCTAGAGATCAACATATAGTCTTTCTTCATCAGAAAATTTGATCCGAGTATGAGTAACACACTATAAATTCTAAGTCAGTTTGAGATTGAAACTTAGTAAATTTTTAGGAAATACCATTGTCCACAGAAGGTTAGAAACCAGAAGTTTAAGACTGTAAGTAAATTTTCAGTAAATTAGTTACACGGCAACACTCAAGTATACAACGCAGAAGTATGCTGCAATACCTATCCTATATAAACCATTAGAATTTCCCTCATACCAATTTTACAAATCAAATTCACTCACACTTAGAGCATCCGGGAAAGCTCTCATAAGCAAAGAAGCATTCAACCATTCAAATCCTAAGGTGTAAGGTATACAATCCAAATTTCAGAACACACATATGTATATATATATATATATGTATTCAGATTTCAGAAACATAAAACAATAATTACATTTAGAATTTTAGAAACTATTCTGCTAGAACTTCAGAACACATATATATACATATTATGGTCCAGAACATAGTACTATGCTTAAGGATTCAGACTTTAGAATATAGATCTAAACATGTGCTTCAGAAATTTATTACACAGCCTATGCTTACTATCAATTTCAGAACATAGACATGTAGAGATATATGTATTTTGATTCCATAATATAGACAGAATATAGAAAAAAATTTCTGAAACCAAATCCATAACTCTATCGGCCAAAACCAAACTGAGTCATTAGTCTCAAAATGCAAAGAAATCAGATTTTAGATTTGAACTATAATTTTGACCAATAGCTCATATTAGCCCAAATACCACAATCAATAATATGAACATACATACATAATTTGAAACTTAAAATATATAGAAGAGAATAAGAGATTTAAAGCGTTATCTAGAAGGGCAGCAACCCAGGGGAAGCTCCGTCGAGTCCCACCGCTGAGAATCAAGCCGGGTAGGCTCTAGCTTTCTGTTATAAAAGTGGACAGAGAGATATGAGATATTAGATAGTTGGAGATAGAAATTGAGAGAATAAATTTTACAAATTCAGAAGCTAAATAAAATATATGAAACTGAAACATAAGAATCTATAGAGTTGGTAATCGAAATAGATAAAGAAAAGAGAGTTTTACTTTGAGTTCCGGCGACTGATCCCCGGCGAGTTCTGCCGCCGTCCGAAACAGGGAGGACAACCGAGAGCGTAGAGGGACTGAGGCAGAATAGAGATATAGAGATTGAAAGAAAATATTGTATAGATTTAATAAAGTGAAATTGAAGCTAGAAAAAGATAGAGAAAAGGAGGGATTTTACCTTAGATGGATGAACACCGGCGACTTATCGCCTGTGAAAGATCAGCCGCGATAAGAGTCGAGAATTGGGGCAGAGGGAGAACTGGGGAACGGCGAGGAAGACAGAGATAGAGCAGCGACCAGAGAGAGGGAGCTCGAGGACTGGAGAGAGAGCCGAGAGAGCCGAGAGAGCCAAGGCGGAGAGATCGATGATGATAGCTGCGAGAGATCGAGAGAGATAGATGAGGAAGGGAGGTCGCGTCACTGCGGTAGTAGCGATGGAGAAGAGAGAACAGAGACGAGAGAGATGGAAAGAGAGGAAAGAAGCACAGCATAAATTGTTGAAGTGTTGCAGAAAGAGAGAAATAGGGTGAAGCGGCTGTGGTGTATGTCTGCTGGGGTTAGGATAGTTTAGGGTAAAATCTAATGGGCTGGGTCGAAGTTGTCTAATGGGCCGGGATTAAATGCGTTTAATTCAATTTGGGCCGAAGTGATTTAAATCGAACGGGCCAGGTTAGGCCGAAATTATGGGCTCAGATTAGTAATGTTGTGGGCTGAAATAATAGAGGACAAATTGGGCTTGTACTAAAATTAATTGGGCAAAACAAGTGAAATATAAGGGATTAATAAATCAAAGAATGATTTAAAATCCTACGAAAATAGTTGTAGAAATCTCTAAGTACTCGAATATTAGTCGAGCAAAGTATTAGAATAATTAATGAAATAATAGAATATTATTTCATTTTAATATTATTTCATTTTATGTAGATAAAATAGATTTTAATATACTCACAAGGAGTATCTTCCTCTTAATTACGATTAAGGTTACGGAAGAAAGAAATACTAAACGAGAAAGAATTCAGATCCTATCGAAGGAAGCTGTTCAGGTAGGCTTTCTTATACTAAAAGAAAACATGCATGTTTATCCGCATTTATGTTATTTCTTTTCAAATAGCTTTTGAATTGAAATTGATATTTCAAGTATTGTCTTGCCATAAATGTTTTACGTTTTGTATGATACATATCTGCTATGATTATGAAATCAAATTTGGGTTCCAGTGGGTTAGAGTCTCCACTCGAACTATAATTATGAAATCGAATTCGGGTTCCAGTGGGTTAGCGTCTCCACTCGAACTAGTGTACACAATGGACTGTGAGTCAGCGAAAGGTTGACCGGTCAAGTGTCCGTGGAAGGTGGCCACCTTCCCAACACACAGAAAATTATAGATATGCTTGATTACCAAAGAACTAGGACTGCAGTCAAACTAGAATTTTCTCAAGAAATGATTTTTTGAACATAGGTGCTTTAGAGACAAAATCCCTATGATTCACTCGAATGGCTTGACAGTTATATATGTATGTGTGCGATTTTGGCATGTGTCTACTGAGTACTTTTGTACTCAGCCCTGCATGTATTTATAAATGTGCAGGTTGGGCTGTGATGTCAAGGAGGAGTGCTCAGCGATGGCTTTGTCGAACTCGATTAGCATAAACTCTTGGGGGTTCTACGTGTCTTCATACACGTAGGATTTTATTATGCGATCCTACATATTCCGCTGCTAGACCTTTATGTAATAAGTTCGAAATTAAACTCCTAATTTAGTTATATTTTGAGCTTATGACTCTGACTTCCTGAATTTACGGGATGAATCTTAACTTTACGGTATGAAGGGAATATCCATTGTCTAACTCTCGTTGTTTATTCCTGTAATACCCCGTCTTTTTAAGTTACGAAATAACAATATTCGAACGCGTTTGTAATATAATCGGATAATAAAATTTTGAACGTTTAGTTAATTAATGAAATAAATTAATTGAAGAGGAGTTTCGAATTTAGATAAATAAGTAATCATATAAATTTTGATTAAGATCTTAAAGAATATTAATATTAAGGTGTATGATTTGTACATTGGACTTATATAAAAAAAAAAATAAGTGTAAAATATGTGATGAAGTTTGAAGAACTTATATATGACATACATGGGATACTTACAACAATAAGTTGTATGGTTAAGATACTATATATCTAATGAAGCATACTACACTTTACTATATATAATATATATGTCATTTGAATACCAAAGTGTAAGCATATGTGTTAATTAAAGAACTATATAAATATAAAGATAAAGATGATGCATGCCATATATGTAGGATAGACTAAAATTAATTCTAGATGGATATATATGAGTGTACGTATGATATATATATATATATATATATATTTACAATTGTTGTTTGAAAATTTTAAAACATAAGAAGAAGAACCACACGCATATGTATAAATTAGATACTTAGTAAAATCTGTAAATTGTGAGGGAGAGGGAAATATCCAAACAAGCAAGTGGATGAACATGCATGCATATGCATTGAATAAAGTGTTGGGAACCCCATAAAATACTCTAAGTTTTGATGATGCTCTTTCAAAATACACTTGGTATTATACATGTTCTGCACCTTTTCTCTTTAGTTTCAGCATAACAGATAGTCGAAACTGGTTCAAAGAGAATGATGGAAGATATCTCGGACAGATAAAACCAGCCAGTCTCAAACAGAAGGGTGGAGCAGAAGGCTGGAGCAGAAGGTCAAGTTTTAAGACAGAACGCTAACCAGCAAGTTTTAAGACAGAACGTTAACCAGCAAGTTTTAAGACAGAACGTTAACCAGCAAGTCTCAAGACAGAATGCTAAACCAGAGAGTCTCAAAACCAGCAAGTCTCAAGACAGAATGCTAAACCAGAGAGTCTCAAAACCAGCAAGTCACAGACAGAATGCTCAATCAGAAAATCTCAAACAGAAGATGAAGCTAATCAACTTTAACAGAAAGTTGAACCAGAAAAGCTTCAGGCAGAAAGATAGAAAATGCTTCAACCAGAAAGTACTTCTACCAGAAAGTACTCAACCAGAAAATGTCTAAGTCTATACTCAACCAGAAAGTCACTAGACCAGAGAGAACACAACCAGAAGGTCAGAAGCAAACCAGAAAGAGCAAAACCAAATCTGTCAAAGAAGCATTAAAGACTTTCCATCGAAGAAATAGAAACTGAATCACTGATTGACATGAAGAAGGAAAGCAATCACAGATGATCTGCTTTCCATACATAGAAGATTCAGTCAACAACTCTACAAGGAAAGAAGAGTTATGACTGATTGGCAATCTACAAATCAAATCACGCCAATCAACAAACGGCTAGAATTTCAAATTCAAGCCTATATATGTTTGAAGTTTCAAAGTCTGAAAATAGGCAAGCGCTATACTGCAGAAATATTCTCAAGCACTCTATCTTCAAATCAGACAAAAGCTTCAAACCGTTCGTGATCGCAATCACACCTCGATTCAAGTCTGTCTTATCGAGAGAAGGAGATCTTTACTAGCTAGTAATTTTCTAGTGGATTAACGTGAAGATAGCCTCTGTTTACAGTAGTTTTCTGTAAGTTGTAAAGGGACACGACCCTTATTCGTGCATAAGTTTCAATAAGGTTTGTAATTGAAACTTGTGGCTCGTTCTCAGCGAGGTTAAATAAAAAGAGTATCCTAGTAGTGGATATCTAATCCAGTTTGGATTAGACCGTGGACGTAGGGGGTTTCCCGAACCACGTAAAAATAACTGTGCCATTTAAATTCTGCATTTATATTCAGTTGTTTTTATTCTGCATCTATCATACACATTCAAATCTGCATTCTTAATCAACCTCTAAATACTCGATTAAGTTTTCAAAAGGTTTTCTTAACAAGAGCACCAACTAAGTCCACCATTATTCCGCACACAAAACATTGTTTGGAATCAAGTTCACACTTGCTTTCTGCTCTGTCTATCTCACGTGAGAGATCTTACTTGGATAGAACTTAATTGATTAGAAAATCACAGTGTTCTATCATCTAGAGCAATCTGTAATTCAGAAGGCTCACATCTCTCTGATTGAAATTGTCAAGTAAACTGAAAAGTTTGCATTTGGTGTATTCCCCCCCCATACACCAAACCTTGCTCTTTCGGGACCAACAAGTGGTATCAGAGCGGTGGTTCATACGACCATTGTTTTGTTTTCACAAGGTTAATACCTGCGTGGTCAACTTGAATAGATCTAGAAAATCTTTTCATCATCTGCATATTATCTGTTATGGAATCATCTGTTATCAGGGCATGCGAAGAATTCTCCATCCAAGGTTACAGAGAATGGAGCTTCAGAATCAAGATGTGTCTCAAAGCTCATCACTGCCTGATGTGGAAGGTGATAGAAGAAGGACCTTTGGCAATTACCGAAGAAACCACTCGTATCACTGAGACAGGAGCAGTGAAGGAAACTGTACTGAAAGACCCCAGAAAGTATACTTCTGAAGAAAGAAGAGAAGCAAATCTTGATGATTTTGCTAAAGGAGTTATCTCCAGTACTGTAAAAGGAGTTCATCTGGCCAAGATCCAAGATCTTGATACAGCCAAAGAAATGTGGGAAGCACTAAGAGATCTCAGCCTAGGATCTGAAGCTATGATCGAGAACAAGCTATCCCTAGCATGTAATAAGTTCGATGAATTCAAAATGAAGCCTGGAGAAACTATTGAACAAATGAAGAACAGGTTCACTGAAGTATTACTTGAGGTGTCTGCATTCAAAAAGGATAAGTACACACAGAGAGAGAAGAACCTCAAGATTCTTAGAGCTTTACCACCAAGCTGGGAAATCTATTCAGCTATGCAACCTCTACGTGCTGATTTCAATGATCTGTCTGTAGAAGCACTATTTGATCATTTAGCCGTCCATGAATGTGATATCAGAAGGATACATGGACCAGATCATTCCTCCAGCAAGAAGAATGAAACTAGCACTAAGAAGGAGAAAGAGACTGCCTTCAAAGCGAAGTGCAAAACAGATGAATCAACTTCATCTACTGTATCAGAAGAAGGAGGATATGATAAGTTACTGAAAGAATTCTCATTGATTGCTAAGAGAATGGACAAGATGGAAGTCAGATCAAGAAAGTATCGAAGGTTCTACAAAGACAACAAGAG
The DNA here is from genome assembly GCA_026898415.1 of Leonotis leonurus. Taxonomy (NCBI): domain Eukaryota; kingdom Viridiplantae; phylum Streptophyta; class Magnoliopsida; order Lamiales; family Lamiaceae; genus Leonotis; species Leonotis leonurus. The sequence continues at coordinate 16,499 of JAPKLX010000891.1, forward strand.
TAGATACCAGAAGAACAAAGAAGCAGAACGATCTGATGACAAAACAGAAAGAAGAGGTAATGGTAAAATCACTAATCCTACTGACTATACTTGCTATGGTTGTGGAAGAACAGGACACTTCAAGACAGATTGTCCTGACCTATCCAAAAGTCAGAGAGAAGAACTACGAGCTAAAAGGGACAGAAAGCTAAAAGCTCAACGTAAAGCTATGATAGCAGAAGAAAAGGAAGAAGATGATTCCAGCTCAAGCCATCTATCTGATAGTTCAACAGAAGATGATGAAGCATTCTTTGCTAAAGAAGAAGAAGACTGGGATGAATGCTTTGCAGGACTAGACAACGGTCTAGATGATGTAGAGGTAAATTCCTGCAACTCTAACTCTTCAAATAATACTGATCTGGAACAGGAAACAGAAGATCAAGATGAATATTCTTGGGATGAAGTTAATGAGATGTTCAAGAGTTACTCAAGTATCAAGAGACTTTTCAGAGAAGTTGTTGAAGAAAATGACAGATTGAAGAAAACTAAAGAGATATTGAGTAAAGCAAACACTAAGTTTGTTGCTAACATCAATGTTCTGGATGAACAGATCAAGAGCAAAGACAGTGAGATTCATTCCTTGAACTCAAAAGTCAAAGATCTTATAAATAGGAATAACATTGCTGAAGAGAAGATCAAGAAAGGAAAAGAAATGATCTACAAGAGTGATGAACGTGCTAAACTGCTAATTAACATGCAGCAAAAGGGCACTTCTGGATTAGGATATCCAGGTCACACAGAAAAAGCAGCAGGTCCAATGAAATTCGTACCAGAAAGAAGACAGATACCAGATCAAGTAATAAATTTGAAAAATAAGAAAGATCTTCCCCAGAAGATGATGATTAAGCAAGCTGGTAACAGACAATATCATCAAATCAAAGGATATCCTGCTAACTACACTGAATCTAAACAACAGCCCAAAACTAAAGTCAACAGGACATCACAGAAGAAAGCAGAAAGCAAAGGATCAGAGAGATATCATCCATCTGTTCTTCACTCAAAGTCCATTGTTGATGTGAATGGGAATATCATCACAAGCTACATTACTGTTCCAAATTTAAAGCTATTCTGGATTCAAAAAGGGATCTTTGCTAATAACCAAGCACCCAGACAATAAAGGGTAGCTAAGCTTATCTAATTGCAGGACCAGAAGGCTGCAAGAAGAAGCAAGATTGCAAAAGGAACAATCTGGATAATTGATAGTGGCTGTTCAAAACACATGACATGTGACAAGAACCTACTATCAGACTACATAGAGAAACCAGGACCTCATGTCACTTTTGGATGTAATTCAAAAGGATATACCAGAGGATATGGAAACATAAAAGTAGGCAAGACCACCATTTCAAATGTCTCATATGTTGAAGGTCTCAGCCACAATCTGTTCTCTGTAAGTCAGTTCTGTACCAATGGTAATCAGATTGTTTTCAATGCTAACAACTGTTTGGTTAAGAACAAGGAAGGAGATGAGATACTCCTTACCGGGAAATTGCAAGACAGATTATATATTGTGCAATGGGACAACCAGATAGAGACCTGTCTGGTCACAAAGACAGTGTCAGAAACTAGCTGGCTTTGGCATAAAAGATTAAGCCATCTCAACTTCAAATCAATCAATAAGATTGCACGAGAGAAACTAGTTGAAGGATTGCCAGAACAAGTCTATGACAAAAGTCACGTTTGTGAAGCATGTCAAGCAGGAAAGCAGACCAGATCATCCTTTTCGAGCAAATCTGCCCAGAGCTCAACCAGAATACTAGAATTACTACATTTAGACTTATTTGGTCCAGTCAAACCATTAAGCATAAATGGTAGGAAATATACTCTAGTCATCATTGATGATTATTCAAGATTTACTTGGGTAATATTCTTGCATAAGAAGAAAGAAACTCTGGAGAAGCTGCCAAATTTTCTCAACAAGATCACCAAGAAAAAGGAAGTTTCTGTTACCACCATCAGAACAGATCGAGGAACAGAATTTCTAAACCAGAAAGTTGAAGAATACTGCAACCAGATGGGAATCACTCACCAGACATCTGCTGCTAGAACTCCTCAACAGAATGGAGTAGTTGAGAGAAGAAACAGATCATTAAAAGAAGCAGCTCGTACTATGCTCAATGCAACCAGATTACCAAAGAAATTTTGGGCAGAAGCTATCTATACAGCGTGCTACACCCAGAACAGATCAGTTGTAACCATCAAACATGGGAAGACACCCTACGAGATATGGAACAATAGAAAACCCAGGATTCACTATTTTCGTTCTTTTGGCTGTCTGTGTTACATTCACAATAATGGGAAATCTCAGTTGAAAACCTTTGATAGCAAAGCTGATCCAGGGATATTCTTAGGATATTCTGATGTTAGCAAAGCTTATAGGGTTTTTAACCAGAGGACTCACATTGTGGAAGTAACACCTCATATTGTTTTTGATGAATCTGTTATTAGTGACAGAGACCTAGATGCTGATCAAACACAAGACCAGAACATAAACCAGAAAACAATCCAGAACAAGAACCAGAAAGCAAAAGAGATTCTGTTAGAAGACATTCTAATCTGGAATACATCAGAAGAGAATGAAGTTGAAGTTCCCAACAGTGCTGAAACAGTAAGCTTGCAGCATGGGGGAACAGAACAGACAACCTTAAATACACCAGAAGACAATCAGCCTGAAGGAGGAAACAATACTAATGAGCCAGAACCAGAACAACCCGAAGAATCAAGAGATTCAAATGGTTGGAATAATGCTCAAGAAGAACCAGAAACTGAAAATCCTTTTCAAACTTCTCATCCAGAATTTGAGGACCCAGCAAGTGAACCAGAACCAGAGATATCAGAAGAGGAGATATCTAGCAGAAGGAAATGGATTCAAGAAAATCATCCTTCTGAACAGATTGTTGGGAACCCAACAGATAGAGTGAGAACCAGAAGAATGCATGGAGAAAGTGCACTTCTCAGCTGTTATCTATCACGTGTTGAACCCTCTGACACCTATGAAGCACTTAGAGATGCAGACTGGGTCATAGCTATGCAAGAAGAACTCAATGAATTCAAGAGAAACCAAGTCTGGTATATGGTAGACAGACCAAAACATCAAGGAGTGATAGGTGTAAAATGGGTATTCAAAAACAAACGAGATGAGAATGGAGAAGTAGTCAGAAACAAGGCTAGACTAGTTGCAAAGGGATACAATCAACAGGAAGGTATCGACTTCGATGAAACCTTTGCACCTGTGGCCAGATTGGAAGCAATTAGGCTATTTCTAGCATATGCTGCATACAAGAGATTCAAAGTATACCAAATGGATGTTAAAAGTGCATTCCTTAATGGCATACTAGAAGAAGAAGTATATGTTGAGCAACCACCTGGATTTGAAGAAGAAAATCCTGACCAGAGAGTATACAGATTAGCCAAGGCTGTCTATGGATTGAAACAGGCACCCAGAGCATGGTATGAAACATTATCAACATTCCTACTGGAATCAGGCTTCAGAAGAGGTTCTGTTGACAAGACACTGTTTATCATCAAAGTCAAAGAACATATTCTGCTGGTCCAGATATATGTCGATGACATAATCTTTGGATCACAATCTCCCTACCTGTGTGACAAATTTGCAGAACTAATGAAGAACAAATACCAGATGTCCATGATGGGTGAGATGAATTTCTTTTTAGGACTGCAGGTAAAACAATTACCAGATGGTATCTTTGTTAATCAAGCTAAGTACATCAACGATCTGCTAGTCAAGTTTGGAATGAAGGATAGCACAACAGTAAAAATTCCTATGCAATCAAATGGAAAGATAGATCCAGACCCAGAAGGAAAACCAGCAAACATCACACAATACAGAGGAATTATTGGCTCTCTGCTATACCTTACAGCAAGCCGTCCAGATATCACATATGCCGTTGGAGTTTGCGCCAGATATCAAGCCAATCCTAAAGAATCACACATGGAAGCTGCCAAAAAGATACTTAGATATCTTAAGGGAACAGCTAACATTGGTCTCTGGTATCCACAAGATGATAATTTTGAGCTTACTGGCTATTCTGATTCAGATTATGCAGGATGCAAACTGGACAGAAAGTCAACCTCTGGAACGTGTCAATTTCTTGGAAACAAGTTGATATCTTGGTTTTCAAAGAAACAGACATCTGTTGCTACATCAACCACAGAAGCAGAATATATGGCTGCTGGAAGCTGTTGTGCACAGATACTCTGGTTGAAACAGCAATTAAGAGATTATGAGATTGATGTAAAGGAGATACCTATATTCTGTGACAGCTCAAGTGCTATAGCTATAACACAGAATCCAGTACTCCACACAAGATGCAAACATGTCGATGTGAGACATCATTTTATTAGAGATCATGTAGAGAGAAAACACATCAAGATTGAGAAGATTCATACAGACATCCAACGTGCTGACATCTTAACTAAAGCATTACCAGATGAAAGATTTAAGATGCTATGTGGAAAACTTGGACTACTCAGTCTGGATGAACATGACCAGAAGACTACAAGATAGCCATGACCAGAAGGTTACCAGATAGTCATGACCAGAAGACTACCAGATAGTCATGACCAGAAGACTACAAGATAGCCATGACCAGAAGACTACCAGATAGTCATGACCAGAAGACTACCAGATAGTCAAGACCAGAAGACTACTAGATAGTCAAGACCAGAAGACTACCAGTTAGTCATGACCAGAAGGCTACCAGTTAGCTAATACCAGAAAGCTAATTACAAGAATGACAGAAAGCTCAGCTGAAATAAAATACACGTGGCATAATTTTATCAATTAATTGACGAAAAAGCCATGTGAAATTATTTCTTAAATGCTAAGTCAAGGGGGAACTTTTAAGGAAATTGAAGCGTCAAGATAAAAGACGTCACTCTCCTAGGTTACAGGATTGTAAAAGATATTTTTACCCTAGATTTAATTAATCTTCTATTTTTATCATGATTAGCACAACCTTGGGAACTGGGATCGAGGAAATCCCTGCAAGAAACAGGAAAAAGGAAAGTTGCCAAAAGTGAGAGATACGCACACGCTCGCATATAGACCCTAGGATCTAGATCGTTCATCTCACGCAAGGAAAGGCAGCAAAACAAATCTTGAAGCGGGAAAAATCTAAAAAGGGAGAAAATCTTTTCAACTCTTCGAATTTCTTTTCTCTTAAATTATTTTTATATATACGTGCGATATCTTCTCTAAACTGTTCACCTTCACTTTCATCGCACTGAGCACTCTCAAAATTCTAAGCACTTAAGCATTTCAAAATTCTCTGCATCTCTTCGCAAAAACATCTTTGCGTTTGACTATGGCACCTCAAACTTCACTCTTTCTGCAACACGTAGCTGAGGTTCAGAAATTTCTCTCACCTGAACCGTACGCTGTACTTGAAACCCATGGATTTCGAAAGCTTGATGAAATTTTCGCAATGGTTAAACGCTGCAAAGGTTTTTAAATTTATTCAGTTTTACCATATCTGCAGTATGCTTGAAATATTACTTGTTTATGAACTGTTCTGAATTTGCTCCTCATAACTGTTCATATTACTCTGCTTGTGCTAGATACTCATATCGTTAATTTCAACTGATGTATATGCATATGCATTTGTTTTATTCTTGTGAGATTAGGTTTCTGCAATATTGTAACTGCTCATCCAAATATGTTCCTGGCAAAGCAAGTTGCCACATTCTATCTGACATGGCAAAATTACAAACATGGCTTTGAAGCCAATGTACTGATGCCAATTGGTGACAGAACAAGCAAGACCCCATACAATGTGATTGAAATGATTAATCAAACGTATAGAGTAAAGGACGAAGGTCTAGCTTTAGAAGATATCACGATGGCACAATTACAGGAGGCTGTTGAGATCATGTTGGTGATACCTATTTCTTATACTGGAAGGATGTTCCAGAGATCTCTACTTCAACCAGGATTCAAGCTCCTCTTAGAAATGGTTCAGAGGATTTTTCTCAACCACAGTGGCACTTACGATCAAGTCACACCTGAGAAATTCAGAATTCTCACAGCGGTTGTTCTCAACCTTCGAGTCAACTGGAGCAGAATCCTCTTTGAGCTGATGGCTAAAGAAGCAAAGCTCGTGACTTACTCAAAGGATAGCAAGGGCAGAGGAACTTCAGTGGAAGTTCGAAGAAACCTTCGCCATTCCACCAAGATAAGTCTGATGATTGAGCGATTTTTCACCCAGAAGGTCTGGGAAGATGCAGTCGAATTCAACACTGGTCATTCTATTCCAAAGGACCAGCACCAGCTGGAGATGTCTCTGGGACTCGCTCCTCAATTTTTCAACAAGATCCCTGATGAAGTGCACCGTGTTGCTGCACTGGAAATGGGTAGGTCTAACCCAACTTGGATGCCACCTACTAAAGGTGTGGAGAAGAAGAAGGAGAAGATAGTGAAAGAAAATGCAGCACGTAAGCGAGGAAGTTTTGTTGAGACAGAAACCTCTGCTTCTCTGCCAAAACAAAAGAAAAGAAGACTCCAGAAAGTGCAAGAGCCCTCTTCACCACCAGCACAGACAACAGAACAATCAGATATGCCAGCACATACAGAACATGAAACTGAGGCACCTCAGGCACCAGCAGAACACACAGAGAATCCTGCTACTGATGTGGAGCCAGACACAAGTCATCCGGAGAAAGATTTTTCTCCTGCCAGAACAGCTACTCCTTCTCCCAACCGAATGGACAGAATAAGTGAAGAAGAAGAAGAAGGAGAGTCCACTGATGAGGAGGAAGAGAAGAAGCGACAGGCTGAGAGTGTAATTAATCTGCTTGAGAATGAAGCAGAACACTCAGTGCTGCAAGACTTTCCTGGTATTCAATCCTTACCAGAGAGTTTGCATACAGCAAAGCGCGTCAAGTTCTACTTGCTGGTTAAAGACAGCGAGTACTACATTTTTGATGCCCTGCTTCAACTCAAGACGATAGACGATTTGAAGAAGGAAGAGGCAACCCTACTTAATCTGCTCCAGGTGTCCACAGTTCATGAAGTGAGAGCAGACTATTTATAACTAATCTCAGACCACATGAAGCAGGAGGCAGCAGCACTGAAGATTGATCTGCCCCCACCTCATTCTGATGTCCGGATGGACAAAGCTGTACCAACAGAACAACATCAACAACCAGACCAAGGTGAACCTTCCACAAGACAGTTTCCCAAGAAAACACCTGTCATCGACCTTGATCTAAGTGATGACGAACCAGTGGGTCAGCATATTGGTGGAGAACCAACCAATGAAATATACACCCATGGTGTTGCTCAAAAATTGAAGAAACATGTGAATTTCTACACCATGGAAGAATTGTTGGAACGAGAGCCCAACACCTTCAACAATTTTCAGCTCGATAATCTGATCACTCTGCGAGTTGAAGATCACATGACCGATGTCTGCAACTCCATACAAGAGAAGGCCACTCAAATCCTTTCTGACTTTAATCAACATCAGAAGGATTATGTGAATGACATGGACAAGGATCTCAGAGGCAAACTCAGACAGATTAGGGATGAACTGAACAAAAAGATGGATGACGATAGAGCAGCAACTGAAGCAGGTCAAGCAAGGATCAACCTCCGTCTAACTGGCATAGACGACAAAGCAGAAAAAGCCACTGCCTTGCTTGCTGACCTGCTGGCTAAATAAGATGAATCCATCAGTACTGCTGTTGACAAGAAAGGAACTGCACTCGCTGCTCAACTGAAAGAAGACACTGACCTGTCCATCCACTCCCATCTTGCTCTTTTTGAAAAAGAGAAATTTGTGGAGCTGATGCGGAAAAACCAGGTCGATGTTGTTGGGAACCCTAATGATTAGTGTTGATGATGGTCTTTCGAAACACACTTAGCAGGTCTGTATGTTAACCTGTTCCTCGTGTAAAAACCAGATCACTATAGTTTAAGTGATTTCTGTTTTGGAACAGATTAGGAGATGACTTATAATGTAAAGGATATGTTCCTATAGAAGTCATTCTCAACTTAGAATAGGATGTAGGTCAAGATTTCACGCTCAGAAGAATCGATCTGCTGTAACAGACAGCGACCAGATCGATGACCAGATCGATGACCAGATCGATGTCTACAGCGAAGAACCAGAGCGATTGAGTCATCAAGCCATTTGCTGACATCATCCTACACATCATATACACTTGCCACGTCAAGATCAAGGTCCATCCAACAGGGTTTGGAAAGTTGATCTACGATTAAAACATATAAGGAAAGAGACCGTTAACAATCTGATTTCCATAAATCAAAGATTGAGTCAACCTTTCCTATATGGCAATAACAGATATGATGGAAACCATTGATTGGCAATATACCATCTATCTCACGCCAATCAACAACGGCTAGAATTTCAATATTCGATGCCTATATAGTTGAAATCAACAATCTGGAAAAGATAGAGAACACGCACGAACTATACTGCAATTATCCTTCAAGCACTCTGTATTCCAGACTTAGAACTTCAACATTCTGTGATTCTACATCACACCAACCACCTCGATTCAAGTCTGCCTTGTCGAGAGAAAGGAGATCACCCTGCTAGCTAGTAGTTTTCTAGTGGTAACGTAGAGGTAATCTGTTGTAAAGGGACACGACCCTTCATTCGTGCATAAGTATCAATCTAGTTGTGATCGGTACTTGTGACTCGTTCTCCACGAGTATAAAGAAGCAGAGTATCCTAGTAGTGGATAATCTGGTCTAGGTTTGACCAGATCGTGGACGTAGGGAATTCCCGAACCACGTTAAACATCGTGTGCTTTACTTTTCTGCATTCTCATTATCTGTTGTTTATTATCCTAACCTCGTGCACTATCATATTAGCTGCATTCTGAATCAATCTGCTTAAACGATCTGATTAATTCCTTAAGGTTTTCTAAACAAGAGCAATCATTAATCCACCATTATTCCGCACTCACTCTACACTCAAGAGGTAATAAGATCACTCTTATTATCTGTTAGGTGTTTTACACTTGAGAGTAATCTGCTTGGACAAAACCAGATACTGATCTGTATATCAATCTGGTCAGTCATTTCAAGCAATTTCTTATACAGAATAGCTTGAGCTCTCATATAAATTGTCAAGTAAACTGAAAAGTTAGTATTTGGTGTATTCCCCCCCCCATACACCAAACCTTGCTCTTTCGGGACCAACAAGTGGTATCAGAGCAGTGGTTCAAACTGACCATTGTTTTGTTTCACAAGGATAAAACCTGCGTGGCCTACTTGAATAGATCTAGGAAAACCTTTTTCATTCACGTGCATACCATCTGTTATGGAATCTTCTGTTATCAGGGCTTGCGAAGAATTCTCTATCCAAGGATATAGAGAATGGAGTTTCAGAATCAAAATGTGTCTCAAAGCCCATCACTGCCTGATGTGGAAAGTAATCGAAGAAGGGCCATTGGCAATCACAGAAGAGACCACTCGTATCACAGATACAGGAGCAGTCAAAGAAACTGTCCTAAAAGATCCCAGAAAATATACCTCCGAAGAAAGGAGAGAGGCAAATCTCGATGATTTTGCCAAAGGGATCATTTCCAGCACGGTCAAAGGCGTACATCTGGCCAAGATCCAAGATCTTGATACAGCCAAAGAAATGTGGGAAGCCTTGAGAGACCTGGCGCTTGGATCTGAAGTGATGATCGAGAACAAACTGTCTCTAGCCTGCAACAAATATGATGAATTCAAAATGAAACCAGGCGAGACAATAGAACAGATGAAGATGAGATTCACTGGAATTCTCTTAGAGATATCTGCGTTCAAAAAGAACAAGTATACTCAAAGGGAGAAAAACATGAAAGTTCTTAGAGCTCTTCCACCAAGTTGGGAGATCTATGCAGCAATGCAACCTCTAAGAGCTGACTTCAATGATCTGTCCACTGAAGCCTTATTTGATCATCTTGAAGGTCATGAATGTGACATTCAAAGAATTCGAGGACCAGATCATCTGTCCAAAAAGGCAGATAACAGTTCAAAGAAGGACAAAGAGGTAGCCTTCAAAGCGAAGAGCAAACCAGATGATCCTTCTGAGTCTGTTACTCCAGATGAAGAGAAAGGCTATGACAAACTCTTAAAAGAATTTGCAATGATAGCTAAACGAATGGACAAGATGGAAACCAGATCGAAGAAGTACAGACGCTTCTACAAAGATAATAAGAGGAACTTCAACAGGAAGTATGATAATGATCAATCTGATAACAAAAATGAATCCAAACAACAGACTACTAGAACAACAAAGACCTCAAGTTCTACAGATTACAATTGCTTTGAATGTGGCAGAACAGGTCATTTCAAAACAGATTGTCCTGATCTGTCCAGAAGTCAAAGAGAAGAGCTAAGAGCCAAAAGAGATCGAAAGCTTAAACATGAGCGCAAAGCCATGATAGCTGAACAGAACTCAAGCAGCTCGAGTCACTTCTCAGACAGCTCATCAGAAAATGATGAAGCTTTCATTGCTGACGATGAAGAAAGCTGGAATGAATGCTATGTAGGCCTGGACAACGGTCTAGATGACGTAGAGGTAAATTCCTGCAACTCTAACTCTTCAAATAATACTGATCTGGAACAGGAAACAGAAGATCAAGATGAATATTCTTGGGATGAAGTTAATGAGATGTTCAAAAGCTACTCAAGTATCAAAAGACTGTTCAAAGAAGTAGTTGAAGAGAATGATTAAAGAAGATTGAGCAGACTCTAAGCACAGCAAACACTAAATTTGTTACCAAAATTACTGATCTGGAAGAACAGATCAAGAGCAAAGACAGCGAGATTCACTCTCTTAACTCAAAAGTTAAGGATCTGATCTCAAGATACAATGTTGCTGAAGAGAAGATCAAGAAAGGAAAAGAGATGATCTACAAGAGTGATGAGCGTGCCAAACTGCTAATCAATCTGCAACAAAAGGGAAAGTCTGGATTGGGATATCCAGGTCACTCAGAAAAATCTTCAGGAACCATAAGCTTCGTATCAGAAAGGAAGAGAATACCAGATCAAGTGATAGACTTGAAAAACAAGAAAGATCTTCCTCAAAAGATGGTCATAAAACAGACAGACAACAAGCAATACCATCAATCGAAAGGACAACCTGCCTACTACACAAAACCAGATCAGGTTCACAACAAAAGGGTCAACAGGACAGCACCAGTTAAGAAAGGATTGAAGAATGATAAAACAGAGAGATTTCATCCATCTGAAATACACTCTGTATCTAAAGTAGATAATGAGGGAAATATCGTTACCTGCTATATTGTTGTTCCTAACCCTAGAATGTTCTGGATTCGAAAAGGATTGTTTACTAATAATCAAGCACCCAAGCGTTGAAAGGGTAGCTAAGTTTGATTAATTGCAGGATCAAAGAAATGCAAGAAGAAGCAAGATAGCTAGAGGAACCATCTGGATTATAGATAGTGGTTGCTCAAAACACATGACTTGTGACAAGAATCTACTGACAGATTACATAGAGAAACCAGGCCCACAGGTCACTTTTGGATGTAATTCAAAAGGGTATACCAGAGGGTATGGAAACATCAGAGTAGGCAAGACTACTATCACAAATGTGTCATATGTAGAGGGTCTTAGTCACAATCTGTTTTCTGTAAGTCAGTTTTGTGCTAATGGCAATCAGATTGTTTTTGATACTAACAACTGTCTGGTGAAGAATAAGGAAGGAGATGAAATACTCCTTACCGGTAAACTGCAGGATAGGTTATATATTGTCCAGTGGACAAACCAGATCGAGACCTGCTTAGTCACTAAGACTGTATCAGAAACAAGCTGGTTATGGCATAAGAGATTAAGTCATCTTAATTTCAAATCAATCAACAGGATTGCCAAGGAAAGGTTAGTAGAAGGACTACCAGATCAGGTGTATGATAAAAATCACATATGTGATGCCTGTCAAGCTGGAAAGCAGACCAGATCATCCTTTACAAGCAAAACAGCTTACTCAACATCAAGGACACTAGAGCTGTTACACCTTGATCTGTTTGGACCAGTCAAACCACTAAGTATCAATGGGAGAAAGTACACTTTGGTAATCATAGATGATTACTCAAGATTCACTTGGGTCATCTTTCTGTTGAAAAAGAAAGAGACTCTAGACAAGCTCCCTGAATTTCTACACAAAATCACTAAACAGAAAGAGATGAGTATAACCTCTATCAGAACAGATCGAGGAACAGAATTTCTCAACCAGAAGATTGAAGCATATTGCAACAAGATGGGAATCACTCATCAAACATCTGCTGCTCGAACTCCTCAACAGAATGGAGTAGTTGAGAGAAGAAACAGATCACTCAAAGAAGCAGCTCGCACGATGCTTAATGCTACAAATCTACCGAAGAAATTCTGGGCAGAAGCTATATACACAGCCTGCTATACTCAAAACAGATCATCCATCACACTCAGACATGGAAAGACTCCATATGAAATATGGAACAACAGAAAGCCTAAGATCTCCTATTTTAGAACTTTTGGCTGTTTATGTTACATACACAATAATGGGAAATCTCAGTTGAAAACTTTTGATAGCAAAACTGACCCTGGAATATTCTTAGGATATTCTGATATCAGTAAAGCTTATCGAGTTTACAATAAGAATTCTCATATTGTGGAAGTAACACCTCATGTTGTTTTTGATGAGTCTATTGTTGAGTACAGATCACCAGATGAAAAGCAGACAAACAATCAGGTGACAACCAGAAGGATGAATGATCTATTACTAGAAGATGTTCTTATCTGGAATTCTAGGAGTGAGGATGAAGAAATTATCACTCAACCTGTTGCTGAGGAGATCATACAGCAAGGGGGAATATTACTACCTAACCTGGATGAGAACAGATCATCAACAGAAGTCAATGATACAATTTCCACAAATGATGATCAACATCCAGAAGAAAGTCCAGATGAGAATCCATTTCATGCTACGACAACAGCACACCCTGAATTTGAGGAACCAACAGATCAACCTGATCCTGAGTTATCTGATGAAGAAATAACCAGGAGAAGAAGATGGATACAAGATCATCCACCAGAACAGATCGTTGGGAACCCATCAGATCGTGTGAAGACTAGAAGAATGCATGGAGAAAGTGCATTGTTGAGCTGTTACCTCTCTCGCATGGAGCCATCTGATGCTTATGAAGCACTTCAAGATGCAGATTGGATAACAGCAATGCAAGAAGAACTCAATGAGTTCAAAAGAAATGAAGTCTGGTATCTCGTGGACAGACCCAAACACCAAGGTGTAATAGGTGTAAAATGGGTGTTCAAAAACAAACGAGATGAGAATGGTGAAGTAGTCAGAAACAAAGCCAGATTAGTAGCTAAAGGCTATAATCAACAAGAGGGCATTGATTTCGATGAAACATTCGCACCAGTAGCCAGATTAGAAGCAATAAGGTTGTTCTTAGCATACGCTGCTCACAGACAATTCAAGGTATATCAGATGGATGTCAAAAGTGCCTTCCTCAACGGTATTCTTGAAGAAGAAGTATATGTGGAACAGCCACCTGGATTTGAAGAGGCAGATCCAGATCAGAAAGTATACAGACTAGCTAAAGCAGTCTATGGTCTAAAACAAGCCCCTAGAGCTTGGTATGAGACCTTATCTACCTTCCTACGAGAATCTGGATTCAAAAGAGGATCTGTTGACAAGACTTTGTTCATCATCAAAGTCAAAGAAAACATTCTCTTAGTCCAGATCTATGTAGATGATATTATCTTTGGATCTCAATCCACCTATCTGTGTGACAAATTTGCTGAACTTATGAAAAATAAGTATCAAATGTCCATGATGGGAGAAATGAGTTTCTTTTTAGGATTGCAGGTCAAGCAGCTACCAGATGGTATCTTTATCAATCAGACAAAATATATCAACGATCTGCTAGCCAAGTTTGGATTAAAAGATAGTAATCCAGTGAAGATCCCAATGCAGACCAATGGGAAAATAGGTCCAGATCCTGAAGGAAAACCAGCAAATGTTACACAATACAGAGGGATCATAGGATCATTACTCTATCTAACTGCAAGTCGACCTGACATTACCTATGCAGTAGGAGTATGTGCTAGATATCAAGCAAATCCCAAAGAGTCTCACATGGAAGCAGCTAAGAAGATACTAAGATATCTAAAGGGAACAGCCCATATAGGATTATGGTATCCATGTGAAGACAATTTTGAGCTATCTGGATATACTGATTCAGACTATGCTGGATGTAAACTGGACAGAAAGTCAACATCTGGTACATGTCAGTTTTTAGGGAATAAACTGATTTCTTGGTTCTCAAAGAAACAGACATCAGTTGCCACTTCAACTACAGAGGCAGAATATATGGCAGCTGGAAGTTGTTGTGCACAAATACTGTGGTTAAGACAACAGCTTAAAGACTATGAGATTGATGTCAAGGAAATACCAATTTTCTGTGACAGCTCAAGTGCTATAGCAATTACACAGAACCCAGTGCTGCACACCAGATGCAAACATGTTGACGTAAGGCATCACTTCATAAGAGATCATGTTGAAAGAAAATATGTACAGATTGAGAAAATACATACTGAAGTTCAGAGAGCAGATATCCTCACTAAGGCATTACCAGAAGAAAGATTTAAGATGCTTTGTGGAAAGCTAGGACTCTTAAATCTTGAGGATAGAACCAGATTGATCTAAACCAGATTGATCTAACCAGATTGATCTAACCAGATTAATCTAAACCAGATTGATCTAAGCCAGATTGATCGAACCAGATTGATCTAAACCAGATTGATCTAAACCAGAATGATCTAAACCAGATCATTATGATCCAGATTGATAAAATCCTACAGGGAAACAAAAAACAGATCATCATGATCCAGATCACTAGAAATTCCTACAGGGAACTAACACCAGATCACTAACTCACATGTCATTCAGATTAAATAAAATTCCAACCAGGAATTACTAAAAAGCAACCAGATTGAACAGAGACAGAAAGCTAAACTAGAGAGTCTCAAACCAGCAAGTCTCAAAGTGAAGTTAGTTAAACTTTAACAGAAAGTTGAACCAGAAAAGCTTCAACCAGAAAGATAAGAGATATCATGAACAGAAAGTGATTAACAGACGCTCAACCAGATTGACCTCAACCAGATTACCCAATGACACGTGGATTAACATTTATTATTAATTATTATTCCATTACTTGGTTAAGGGGGAAAGGTCAACTATATACGGCGACTAATTATCTCTATTCTAACATTAGATTTCAAAATCATCTATTTTTGATGATTGCATGCAGTAATTGGGAGACGTGATCGAGAAACATATCTACCAAATCTAGAAAAAGGGAGATAAAAGATTGCATCAAAAATAACGCGCCATCTCATCACCGTTCGATCATAGCGCGTGCATCATACGAAAAGAAGAGGCGACTATGGGTAGAAAACCTAGTACATGGAAAGGCGGGAAAGCTGTAAAAAGGGAAGAATTTCTCAATATTTTATTACCTTGTTTATCTTCTTTTTCGCGTATATAGACTGATAAGGCGGTTCGTGTATCACTTACGCTCACAAACCTTTTTCAAACACTTAGCAAATTTTCTGCCTCCCAAAATTCTTTCTTGCAAAATTCTCTCTTTTTAGCAAAAATGGCTCCCAAATCGTCTGCTTTTCTGGAACAAGCAACCTATCTGAAACCTTATATTCACCAAGACCTTTTTGCGGTTCTTGATACCTTCGGGTTTCATAAACTGGATAAGGCATTTGATCTCGTTCGTCAGTGCAAAGGTTTCATGTTTTCGCTTTTAATTTGTATTCTATGTCTATATGTTTTTACTCTGTATTTTTTTTTCTTGTATGTGATATCTGTAAATTACATAGAACTGCATAAGCTGTTCTTGTGGCACTTATACTTCACTGATGGAAGGATAGTGCTCACATCTATACTGCTATGTTCATTGTAGGCTTTCACAAGATTATATCCTCACACCCTGTGCACTTCCTACCCAAGGAAGTTGCTGCCTTCTACCTCTCGTGGCAGGGAGAGAGAGGTGGAGATGAGGCCACCATCAGGGTGAGCAAAGGAAATACAGTAAGCAACACACCTTATAATGTCATCAACATCATCAACGCTGCTTACAAGGTGAAGGATGAGGGACTTGACCTTGGAGAGATTACTGCAGAACAGCTGCAAGAAGCTGTGGAAATGGTCATGATAGTCCCTATCCACTACACCAACAGGATGTTTGTCCGTGCACTTCTCGCGCCAGAGTTCAGAATCATTTTTGAATTCGTACAGAGGATTTTCTTAAATCACAATGGAACCTATGACCAGGTGACCCCCGAGAAATTCAGGATATTGGCCGCCGTGGTTCTTAATCTGCCAGTCAACTGGAGCAGGATCTTGTATGATCTGTTGGCAAAGGAGGCCAAAATGATTTTATTTGTGAAAGGCAGCTCTCCTGGAATTGAAGTAAAAAGAAGCAGCCTGCGTCATTCAACAAAGATAAGCTTTATGCTTGAGTCATTTTTCCCTCAACATCAGTGGGATACAATGGTTGAATTCAACACTAGGCAGCATTTCCCAAAGGATCAGCATCAGCTGGAAATGTCAATGGGCATTTCAGCAAACTTGATTGCCAGAGCTAAAGATCCTGTAGTCTTCAGAGCTCTGATGGAAATGGGGAGTTCAAATCCTATCTGGATTCCTCCTTCTGGTCCAGCAGATCGCTCCACAAAATCTCAAACAACTAAGGAGAAGCAAACAGAGAAAACTCCTACCAAGAGAACAACCAGGAGAGCCAGCTCGGTTGAAACTGATATATCAACAGCAGCCCAACCACCAAAACCTAAACGACGAAAGCTTCAAAAATTGGCTGAGACAGTACAGAGCCCAGAACCAGCACAGGAAACCACACTCCCTCAACAGGAGGTTGAGGAAGAAAATATTGTATTGGTTGATGAACCAGAGGATGTGGAACCTCTGTCAACAGTACACCCGGATCAGCCCAGGGATTTCTCCCCAGCTCATACGATCAGCTCATCTTCTGCTGAGCCTCTAGAACAAATCAATGAAGAAGATGAAGAAGCAATTGAATCTTCAGATGAAGATGTGGAGAATAAAACAGCTCATACTGTTATAAAAATGATTGAAGCAGAGGCTGACAGAGCAGTAATCAGCACATTTCCAGGCATCCAGCTCACGCCAGAGAGCTATGATGCAGCAAAAAGGGTCAAATTGCTGTTGCTGATTAAAGACAAGGAGTTCTATGTCTTAGATGCGCTTCTTAAAATCAGATCGATTGATCAGCTCAAGGCAGAGGAAGCCACACTGCTGAACATTTTTGAAGTCTCTTCAGTTACTGAGCTAAGAGACAGTTTCTCACAATCCATTCTTGCCATTGCCCAGCTCGAAGCTCAGAAGCTGCAGATCAATCTTAGAGAGATTTATGAGAAAGCTGGAAAATTACAATTTTATGACAGCGTTGTGGATAAAGACGATGATGAGAATGCCCCATCTGATGCTCATCAACCGGATGCAGCACTAACAGAAACATCTACAGACCAGGTCATGACTGACACTGGTGAGCAGATCACTACTCCACCAGCATCAACCAAGGGAGAACCAGCAAAAGCAGAATTCCTTGGACAGAACATCGGAGGCGAGCTTACTAATGACATCATCACTCCTGGTGTTGCAGCTGCCCAGAATATACATGTACAAACATTCACCATGGAAGATATATTGATGGACCAGCATCAATCCCTATCTAATGTTCAAATCAGAGATCTTATTGGCAAGAAGGTGGATCAGTATATGTATGGAACGCTGACCACGGTCCAAGATGAAGCCACACGCATACTGACAGAATTCAACGACCATCTGCAATCTCATGTCAACCAGGTCGACACTGATCTGAGGCGTCTCTGTCGCTTGAAACTTGAGGAGATAAGCAAGAAAATGGATGATGACAGAGCTGCAGCTGAAGAACGTAAGGCACAGATTGATCAGAATCTGTTTTCTACAGAATTCAAAGTGAAGGAAATGTACAAGATCATCAGTGCCTTTGCAGCCAAAGAGAAAGACATGGTACACGCCATTGTCCAGGAGCAAACTGATGGTCTCACAGCAGACATAGTCAAAGAAGCAAACACATACACCAGATCACTGCTCCGACAGTTCGAATCTGACGGCAAAGCATTTGTTGAAAGGCAGCTACGCGACATGCAGTACCCCTCATCAACTCTCATCAAGTCTTATTTTGATGAAACTGCTGACATCAAGGGAGATCAAGAAGAGCTCAAAGCTGATCTGATCAATTCAAAAGCCTCTCTTCAGAAACAGATCAACGACTCCAATCTCAACATTACATCGCTCCTATCTAGCAGATTTGAATCAGACAAGGAGGTTGCAGAGCTGAAGAATGAGGTCACTTCCCTCAAGACATTCATTCAATCTTTTATTGATGATGTCGAAAAGGGGGAAGGAATTGCAAAAGGGAAAGGAATTGAGAAGAAAAAGCTGCTGTCATCTGCTGCACAAGAAAAGAAGAAAGAGAAAGCAACAGAAGAAAAACAGAAGAGCCTGACTGGATCTGGTACTTCAACTGCAAAGAAACCAGCCAGCTCTCCATCCTTCCAAGCTCAGAAGACCTTTTCTCCAACCAGATCGAGCCAACCTTCCAAGAAAAAGAAGAAAGCAGGATCCAGCTGGTTCTCTTCTGCTCCCATACGCAGATCTTTGACAAAACAGGGAGAGACCAACTGGGTCCCAGATCATCTGAAGGAGGGATATGAAGGACTGAAGTATGGATTTATAATGTGCCGCTATTTTCTAAAAGAACCTCTTTACTGTGAGGGGACAACAGATGAAGCATTCAACCTTTACCTAGAGCAGAATGATGCAAAGGATTTGGTGGGAGAGATCAGAGATGCTGCTGCTAAAGCCCAAGTCCAGATAACTGCTCCAGAAAGGGAGTTCAGGACCTGTCCCACTATTCCTGGGACAGATCTCCCGGACAAAACCTTTCTGCTGAATTTCATAAACCAGCTAGCAGAAAACAGAGGGTACAAAGTGGATGCTGAAGATCCAGATTACATTAGAGTAAGAGAGGGAGTGTATGAAAGTGTTCAGCTCATCTCTGACGAGACCAGAGCAAAATTGAAGAAACAACAGGAGGAGAAGAGAAAGAGCAGATAGTCTTTTCATTTTCTATCTTTTATGATCTGCACTTTCTCATTCTTGTTTTGGATATTTGTAAAACTCTCTTTGACTCTATTAATATATGAATCCAGTTTGAGTTTCTGATGACAACATTTTATTGTCCAGAACACATATAAAAATATCCTTAAACGTTATAAACTTAATAACGTAATCTGATCAAACTGGAAAACCAGACCAGACCGATCTGTATTATGCTGATAGGATCCTTTTGTAAAAGTGTGGTTTCGACATCATCAACAAGGGGGAAATTTTTGGGAACCCTAAAAATTAGTGTTGATGATGGTCTTTCGAAACACACTTAGCTGGTCTGTATGTTAACCTGTTCCTCGTGTAAAATCCAGGTCACTATAGTTTAAGTGATTTCTGTTT
>JAPKLX010004423.1:0-10014 GCA_026898415.1 Leonotis leonurus
AGTAGGTATATGGCAAATCCAGGTCGATACCATTGGGAAGCATTAAAATGGTTGATGAAATACTTGAAGGGAACTTCAAATTTTGGTTTAAAATATCAAAGGATGGAGGTGGAGCCTGATCTACCATTGATAGGGTATGTGGACTCAGATTATGCAGCTAATCTGGACTCAAGGAAGTCACAGACAGGTTATGTTTTTAACTTGTATGGGACTGCCATAAGCTGGAGATCATTTCTTCAATCTGTGGTTGCGTTATCAACTACAGAGGCAGAGTACATGGCCTTAACTGAAGCAGTGAAGGAAGCCTTGTGGTTAAAAGGAATTCTAAAGGAGATGGGTGTGGAGCAGAAAGTGATCCAGGTGAACTGTGATAGCCAGAGTGCTATACATCTTGTGAAACACCAAGTGTTCCATGAAAGGACTAAGCACATTGATGTGCGGCATCACTTCATAAGAAATATTGTGAGAGAAGGTGATGTGCAGGTCGTTAAGGTTGGAACAGATGATAATGCAGCAGATGCATTAACAAAAGCATTGCCAACGGCAAAGTTCTATCATTGCCTCGATCTGGTAAGCTTGGTACCTCGAGATTGAGGTGGAGCAGCCCGTGAGGGGGCTGGAACAGCTCGACAGCGAGCTATGTGGAGAAGTCCTTGATTCAAATCATGTAATCAAGGTGGAGATTGTTGAGAGGTGATCACATGAGTTAAAGATTGAGCTTGTATGACAGATTATGTTTTCTGTTGGAAAGCAGCTCGCTGCAGAAAAGTGCTGATGGAGCAGATCGATTGACTATCTGCTGTTAAACAGATAGTGGAGTAGATCGTCTGCTGGTATGCTGGAGTGGAGCAGATAGTCTTCCTAAAGTTTAGCAGATTGACTTCTGTGCTGGAACAGATAGCGAGTAACACTATTTGTTGGTGAGCAGGCCGCTGCAGTGAAGTGCAGGAGGAGCAGGCCAAGTAAAAGCTGGCAGATGGTTTGCCGGGGAGCAGGTCACTGTGATAAGAACAGATAGTGAAGATGCTGGTAGAGCAGAAAGGCTATCTGTCTGTTGGAAAGCAGATAGTAATGGAACAGCTTGTGAAATGCTAGCAGATCGTTTGCTAGTAAGCTTGGGTGGAGCAGATGGTAATAAGTGTTGAATTCACTATCTGCTATTGGACAGATAGTGGAGCAGATAGTTGTTGGGTATTTATCATCCAGTGAGTACATAAAGCTTACCATCTGTTGGTAAACAGATAGTTGCTGGTTAAGGTACTATCTGTTGATAAGCTGTTGTGAGATACATGCGGGGGCAGCTCGCTGCTGTGAGGTGCAGTGAAGCGCAGCTCGCTGTGATCTGTTCCAGGTTTCTCAACCATCAATCTGTTGTCTGCGAGAATGTTCCCAAGGATTCTAGAAAGGGATTTTAAATGTTTCTAACGGTCGAATCCAGCCGTTGGAGTTTGTTGGAGTTTGTTACAACAAGAAGTGGCATGAATCATCTGGAATATTCGGGAATTGCCATCTACATCTTTCTAGTGAATTCCATGGGGTTATTTCTCGTGTCTTATATATATAGCTCGTAGCTCAGTGATTGTACTCTCTGGTTTTTTGCAATTTCATATTCACTTGTAAATTTCTAGAGAGAGAGGGAGAGTGATACACGAGGGGAAAGAAAGAGAGTAAATCCTTGAGTGTTCATTGTAATCTCTGTAACTTCTTTCGGTTTTTTTTTTGAAATTAGTGAATTGATCTCTGTTCTCCCGTGGACGTAGGCTTGATTTTAAGTCGAACCACGTAATTCTTGTGTTCTTACTACTTGTCTTCGTTATTGTTCTTCTTCCACCGTTATTAAACCCAACAATTGGCGCCGTCTGTGGGAAGAGGAAGGAATCAATCACGATGACAACTCGATTTGATGTTGAGAAATTCACCGGGAAGAACGACTTCGGTTTATGGAGGATTAAGATGAGAGCATTATTGGTCCAAAATGGATTAATTGATGCACTCAGGTCAGATCCGCCATTGGAGCCTAGCTCGAGCTCCAGAGAAGGCGAGGATAAGGTGAAGGTAGATGAAGAACGGGAAAGGATGAAGGAGAAGGCTCACAGCGCAATCATCCTATGCTTGGGAGATAAAGTCCTAAGGGAAGTTTCAAAGGAGACCACTGCTGCGAGGATATGGCAGAAGCTTGAGTCATTGTACATGACCAAATCGTTGGCAAACAGATTGTATGCCAAGCAAAAGTTGTACGCGTTCAAGGTGGTTGAGAACAAGTCGATTTATGACCAGCTCGATGAGTTCAACAAAATATTGGATGACCTTGAAAATATTGAGGTAAAGGTCACTGATGAAGATAAAGCCATTATCCTATTGAGTGCTCTGCCTAAAAGCTTCGAACACCTTAAGGATGTCATGCTTTATGGGAGAGAGACTTCTATCACCATGAATGAAGTCCAGACTGCGCTAAAATCCAAGGAGTTGAGCAAACTTCACAGTGGAAAAGGTGAAGCTAGTGCGGAGGGTTTGGCTATTAAAGCTAAATCTGGAAAATCTGGGAAGAAGAAATTCCAGAAGAAATTGCCAGGAAAGAGCAAGGTGGAGGATGAGAAGGAGACCAGGAAATGCCATTTCTGTAAGAAACCAGGCCACCTTAAGAAGAATTGCTTCTCATGGAAGAGAAAGCAAGCTGCAAATGGCACCAACGGAGATGAGGGTGCTGCTGATGTTGCAGAGGAATTGGAGGAGGCTGAGATGATGAATGTGATTAGCTCCAAGATTGATGGTGCGTGGATTATGGATTCTGGTTGTACATTCCATATGTCACACATGAAGGAATGGTTCAATGATCTCCAGCTTGGTGATTTTGGACTGGTCACTCTTGGTAATGATCATGCTTGCAGAGTGAAAGGCATTGGCAATATTACCTTCAAATCCAACGATGGATCTGTTAAAATTCTATCGGAAGTGAGGTATGTTCCAGACCTCAAAAGAAACTTAATATCCCTGGGAATGCTTGAAAGCAAGGGATATGGATTTGTTTCTGAGAATGGGTACCTAAAGGTTATGAATGGTTCAAGAGTTATGCTCACTGGTGTGAGGAAAAGGAGTCTCTACTATCTGTTGGCAGATGTCATCACTAGAGATTCTGGAAATGTTGCTGAGGATGAAAGCAAAGTGTGGCATTTGAGGCTGGGTCATCTCAGTGAGAAGGGGATGAATGAGTTGAGGAAGCAAGGGGTTATCAAAACCAGGGAGTTGCTCAAAGTTAAGGACTGCGAGGAGTGCATCCTAGGCAAGAGCAGCAAGCTGCCCTATCCTACCAGCAAGTACAGATCGACTTCACCTCTTGACTATGTTCATTGCGATCTGTGGGGGCCTGCAAGGGTGGAAACTATTTCAGGAGGAAAATACTTTATGTCCATCATTGATGATTTCTCTCGAAAATTATGGATATATGTCATTAGGTCCAAGTCTGATGCATTTCAAAAGTTTGTGGAATGGCACACTGAAGTTGCCAATGAGAAGGGCGTCAAATTGAAGTGTTTGAGGACAGATAATGGGCTCGAGTTCATGTCAGAGGAATTCCAGAAATTTTGTGTTGAGAATGGAGTCAAGAGGCATAAGACAGTACCTGGAAACCCACAGCAGAATGGTGTGATAGAGAGGATGAACAGATCGATCCTGGAAAGGATCAGATGCATGAGGATAGGCAGCGGGCTGCCAAAGAATTTTTGGGGTGAACTTGCCATGACAGCCTGTTACCTTATTAACAAGAGTCCAGCTGTGTCAAACAATTTCAAGTCTCCAGATGAGGTGTGGCATGGAAGAGTTCCAGATTACAGTTATCTCAAAGCTATTGGTTGTCTTGCTTATGTTCACACCAAGCAAGATAAATTGGAGGCCAGGGCACTAAAATGTGTCATGCTTGGATATCCCAAGGGAGTGAAGGGATACAAACTGTGGTGCATGGAACCAGGATACCAGAAGGCTATCATTAGTAGAGATGTGAGATTCGTGGAGAATCAAATGCCCATGTTAAAACAATCTGCTCCTGGAGAAGGAGAACAGCCCGCTGTCAGAGAGGAAGGAACATCTGGACAGGTTGATCCAGGAAGTGATCATTCCAAGAATGCAAGGGTGCAGGTGGAGTTCCAGAACAACAATCAGAGAACAGATCATCTGGATGAACAGATCAGTTCTGATGAGGAAGGAGAACAGCGAGCTGCTGGTGATGATCTGTCAAACTACCAGCTAGCTCGTGATAGAGCTAGACGATCTGTCCATCCACCAGATCGATATGGACATGCTGACCTGGTATCTTACGCGCTGGCCATAGCAGAAGAGGAGGGGCCAGATGAACCTAGAAGCTACAAGGAAGCAGTAAGGTGTAAAGAAGGAGCAGATTGGCTTGCTGCTATGCAGGAGGAGCTTGAGTCATTGCATAAGAATGGCACTTGGGAGCTTGTGGACAGACCAAAGGGTGTGAAATGTGTTAGCTGCAAATGGATCTTTAAGAAAAAGATTGAGGTGTGCCAGCAGCACAAGGTCAGATTCAAAGCTCGATTAGTGGCCAGAGGGTTTTTACCCAGAAAGAGGGGATAGACTTCAATGAAGTGTTCTCCCCTGTTGTCAAGCATTGTAGTATAAGGTTGATGCTATCTCTAGCTGTTCAGAACAACCTGGAACTACAACAGCTCGATGTAAAAACAGCTTTTCTCCATGGTGATTTGGAGGAAAACATTTATATGACCCAGCCCGAGGGATTTATCCTACCTGGAGATGAAGACAAAGTCTGCTTACTCAAGAAATCTCTATATGGACTGAAGCAGAGCTCCAGACAGTGGTATTTGAGATTTGATGATTATATTACATCCATTGGTTTTTCCAGATCACAGTTCGATAGCTGTGTGTATCTCAAGGAAGGAGATGGAAAAGCAAAAGTCTATCTGCTGTTGTATGTTGATGACATGTTGCTTGCTGGCAAAACCATGAAGGAGGTTGACAAAATCAAGAAGGAGTTGAGAGCAGAGTTTGACATGAAGGATCTCGGAGATGCAAGGAGGATATTGGGTATGGACATTATAAGGGACAGACAAGCAGGTAGCTTGTGGTTGATGCAGCGAGATTACATCAAGGGTGTTATAAGAAAGTTCAAGATGGATTCAATGAAGGAGGTTAAAGTTCCTCTAGCTCAGCACTTCAAACTCTCTGCTGAGCACAGGCCAGAAAATGAAGAAGATAGAAAGTTTATGGGAAGAATACCATATGCCAATATTGTTGGCAGTTTGATGTATACGATGATCTGCTCGAGGCCCGATGTAGCTCATTCAATCAGTGTTACTAGTAGGTATATGGCAAATCCAGGTCGATACCATTGGGAAGCATTAAAATGGTTGATGAAATACTTGAAGGGAACTTCAAATTTTGGTTTAAAAT
This sequence comes from Leonotis leonurus, assembly GCA_026898415.1. Classification (NCBI taxonomy): domain Eukaryota; kingdom Viridiplantae; phylum Streptophyta; class Magnoliopsida; order Lamiales; family Lamiaceae; genus Leonotis; species Leonotis leonurus. The sequence continues at coordinate 5,425 of JAPKLX010004423.1, forward strand.
ATCAAAGGATGGAGGTGGAGCCTGATCTACCATTGATAGGGTATGTGGACTCAGATTATGCAGCTAATCTGGACTCAAGGAAGTCACAGACAGGTTATGTTTTTAACTTGTATGGGACTGCCATAAGCTGGAGATCATTTCTTCAATCTGTGGTTGCGTTATCAACTACAGAGGCAGAGTACATGGCCTTAACTGAAGCAGTGAAGGAAGCCTTGTGGTTAAAAGGAATTCTAAAGGAGATGGGTGTGGAGCAGAAAGTGATCCAGGTGAACTGTGATAGCCAGAGTGCTATACATCTTGTGAAACACCAAGTGTTCCATGAAAGGACTAAGCACATTGATGTGCGGCATCACTTCATAAGAAATATTGTGAGAGAAGGTGATGTGCAGGTCGTTAAGGTTGGAACAGATGATAATGCAGCAGATGCATTAACAAAAGCATTGCCAACGGCAAAGTTCTATCATTGCCTCGATCTGGTAAGCTTGGTACCTCGAGATTGAGGTGGAGCAGCCCGTGAGGGGGCTGGAACAGCTCGACAGCGAGCTATGTGGAGAAGTCCTTGATTCAAATCATGTAATCAAGGTGGAGATTGTTGAGAGGTGATCACATGAGTTAAAGATTGAGCTTGTATGACAGATTATGTTTTCTGTTGGAAAGCAGCTCGCTGCAGAAAAGTGCTGATGGAGCAGATCGATTGACTATCTGCTGTTAAACAGATAGTGGAGTAGATCGTCTGCTGGTATGCTGGAGTGGAGCAGATAGTCTTCCTAAAGTTTAGCAGATTGACTTCTGTGCTGGAACAGATAGCGAGTAACACTATTTGTTGGTGAGCAGGCCGCTGCAGTGAAGTGCAGGAGGAGCAGGCCAAGTAAAAGCTGGCAGATGGTTTGCCGGGGAGCAGGTCACTGTGATAAGAACAGATAGTGAAGATGCTGGTAGAGCAGAAAGGCTATCTGTCTGTTGGAAAGCAGATAGTAATGGAACAGCTTGTGAAATGCTAGCAGATCGTTTGCTAGTAAGCTTGGGTGGAGCAGATGGTAATAAGTGTTGAATTCACTATCTGCTATTGGACAGATAGTGGAGCAGATAGTTGTTGGGTATTTATCATCCAGTGAGTACATAAAGCTTACCATCTGTTGGTAAACAGATAGTTGCTGGTTAAGGTACTATCTGTTGATAAGCTGTTGTGAGATACATGCGGGGGCAGCTCGCTGCTGTGAGGTGCAGTGAAGCGCAGCTCGCTGTGATCTGTTCCAGGTTTCTCAACCATCAATCTGTTGTCTGCGAGAATGTTCCCAAGGATTCTAGAAAGGGATTTTAAATGTTTCTAACGGTCGAATCCAGCCGTTGGAGTTTGTTGGAGTTTGTTACAACAAGAAGTGGCATGAATCATCTGGAATATTCGGGAATTGCCATCTACATCTTTCTAGTGAATTCCATGGGGTTATTTCTCGTGTCTTATATATATAGCTCGTAGCTCAGTGATTGTACTCTCTGGTTTTTTGCAATTTCATATTCACTTGTAAATTTCTAGAGAGAGAGGGAGAGTGATACACGAGGGGAAAGAAAGAGAGTAAATCCTTGAGTGTTCATTGTAATCTCTGTAACTTCTTTCGGTTTTTTTTTTGAAATTAGTGAATTGATCTCTGTTCTCCCGTGGACGTAGGCTTGATTTTAAGTCGAACCACGTAATTCTTGTGTTCTTACTACTTGTCTTCGTTATTGTTCTTCTTCCACCGTTATTAAACCCAACAATTGGCGCCGTCTGTGGGAAGAGGAAGGAATCAATCACGATGACAACTCGATTTGATGTTGAGAAATTCACCGGGAAGAACGACTTCGGTTTATGGAGGATTAAGATGAGAGCATTATTGGTCCAAAATGGATTAATTGATGCACTCAGGTCAGATCCGCCATTGGAGCCTAGCTCGAGCTCCAGAGAAGGCGAGGATAAGGTGAAGGTAGATGAAGAACGGGAAAGGATGAAGGAGAAGGCTCACAGCGCAATCATCCTATGCTTGGGAGATAAAGTCCTAAGGGAAGTTTCAAAGGAGACCACTGCTGCGAGGATATGGCAGAAGCTTGAGTCATTGTACATGACCAAATCGTTGGCAAACAGATTGTATGCCAAGCAAAAGTTGTACGCGTTCAAGGTGGTTGAGAACAAGTCGATTTATGACCAGCTCGATGAGTTCAACAAAATATTGGATGACCTTGAAAATATTGAGGTAAAGGTCACTGATGAAGATAAAGCCATTATCCTATTGAGTGCTCTGCCTAAAAGCTTCGAACACCTTAAGGATGTCATGCTTTATGGGAGAGAGACTTCTATCACCATGAATGAAGTCCAGACTGCGCTAAAATCCAAGGAGTTGAGCAAACTTCACAGTGGAAAAGGTGAAGCTAGTGCGGAGGGTTTGGCTATTAAAGCTAAATCTGGAAAATCTGGGAAGAAGAAATTCCAGAAGAAATTGCCAGGAAAGAGCAAGGTGGAGGATGAGAAGGAGACCAGGAAATGCCATTTCTGTAAGAAACCAGGCCACCTTAAGAAGAATTGCTTCTCATGGAAGAGAAAGCAAGCTGCAAATGGCACCAACGGAGATGAGGGTGCTGCTGATGTTGCAGAGGAATTGGAGGAGGCTGAGATGATGAATGTGATTAGCTCCAAGATTGATGGTGCGTGGATTATGGATTCTGGTTGTACATTCCATATGTCACACATGAAGGAATGGTTCAATGATCTCCAGCTTGGTGATTTTGGACTGGTCACTCTTGGTAATGATCATGCTTGCAGAGTGAAAGGCATTGGCAATATTACCTTCAAATCCAACGATGGATCTGTTAAAATTCTATCGGAAGTGAGGTATGTTCCAGACCTCAAAAGAAACTTAATATCCCTGGGAATGCTTGAAAGCAAGGGATATGGATTTGTTTCTGAGAATGGGTACCTAAAGGTTATGAATGGTTCAAGAGTTATGCTCACTGGTGTGAGGAAAAGGAGTCTCTACTATCTGTTGGCAGATGTCATCACTAGAGATTCTGGAAATGTTGCTGAGGATGAAAGCAAAGTGTGGCATTTGAGGCTGGGTCATCTCAGTGAGAAGGGGATGAATGAGTTGAGGAAGCAAGGGGTTATCAAAACCAGGGAGTTGCTCAAAGTTAAGGACTGCGAGGAGTGCATCCTAGGCAAGAGCAGCAAGCTGCCCTATCCTACCAGCAAGTACAGATCGACTTCACCTCTTGACTATGTTCATTGCGATCTGTGGGGGCCTGCAAGGGTGGAAACTATTTCAGGAGGAAAATACTTTATGTCCATCATTGATGATTTCTCTCGAAAATTATGGATATATGTCATTAGGTCCAAGTCTGATGCATTTCAAAAGTTTGTGGAATGGCACACTGAAGTTGCCAATGAGAAGGGCGTCAAATTGAAGTGTTTGAGGACAGATAATGGGCTCGAGTTCATGTCAGAGGAATTCCAGAAATTTTGTGTTGAGAATGGAGTCAAGAGGCATAAGACAGTACCTGGAAACCCACAGCAGAATGGTGTGATAGAGAGGATGAACAGATCGATCCTGGAAAGGATCAGATGCATGAGGATAGGCAGCGGGCTGCCAAAGAATTTTTGGGGTGAACTTGCCATGACAGCCTGTTACCTTATTAACAAGAGTCCAGCTGTGTCAAACAATTTCAAGTCTCCAGATGAGGTGTGGCATGGAAGAGTTCCAGATTACAGTTATCTCAAAGCTATTGGTTGTCTTGCTTATGTTCACACCAAGCAAGATAAATTGGAGGCCAGGGCACTAAAATGTGTCATGCTTGGATATCCCAAGGGAGTGAAGGGATACAAACTGTGGTGCATGGAACCAGGATACCAGAAGGCTATCATTAGTAGAGATGTGAGATTCGTGGAGAATCAAATGCCCATGTTAAAACAATCTGCTCCTGGAGAAGGAGAACAGCCCGCTGTCAGAGAGGAAGGAACATCTGGACAGGTTGATCCAGGAAGTGATCATTCCAAGAATGCAAGGGTGCAGGTGGAGTTCCAGAACAACAATCAGAGAACAGATCATCTGGATGAACAGATCAGTTCTGATGAGGAAGGAGAACAGCGAGCTGCTGGTGATGATCTGTCAAACTACCAGCTAGCTCGTGATAGAGCTAGACGATCTGTCCATCCACCAGATCGATATGGACATGCTGACCTGGTATCTTACGCGCTGGCCATAGCAGAAGAGGAGGGGCCAGATGAACCTAGAAGCTACAAGGAAGCAGTAAGGTGTAAAGAAGGAGCAGATTGGCTTGCTGCTATGCAGGAGGAGCTTGAGTCATTGCATAAGAATGGCACTTGGGAGCTTGTGGACAGACCAAAGGGTGTGAAATGTGTTAGCTGCAAATGGATCTTTAAGAAAAAGATTGAGGTGTGCCAGCAGCACAAGGTCAGATTCAAAGCTCGATTAGTGGCCAGAGGGTTTTTACCCAGAAAGAGGGGATAGACTTCAATGAAGTGTTCTCCCCTGTTGTCAAGCATTGTAGTATAAGGTTGATGCTATCTCTAGCTGTTCAGAACAACCTGGAACTACAACAGCT
>JAPKLX010001730.1:0-18390 GCA_026898415.1 Leonotis leonurus
TACCAAGTGTGTTTTTGAAAAAGCATCATCAAAACTTAGAATATTTTATGGGGTTCCCAACAGCAGGGCTCAGTACAAACTCAGTAAACACGTGCCGAAATCACATTCGTACAAATATATTTGCCATTGTCGTAGCACAGTGCAACATAGGGATTTTTGTCACTAAAGTACCTATGTTCACTAAAATTCTTGTGTGATCTTAAAAGTTTGACTGCGCAGTCTAAGTTCTGGAGTAATCATACATATCTGTAATTCTGGGTGTCGGGAAGTGGCCACTTTCCGCGAGCATTGAACCGGCCAACCCGCTAAGATGACTCACAGTCCTGGTGTACACTAGCCTTAAAAGATATAAATCTTTAATGGCCCGAATTCGATTAATTGTTCAACAGATACGCATCATACCAAATATAAATATTTTCGACAATGCAATATTTCATAATGTTTCTAAATCAAAAGAATTTCTGAGACGAAAATAGTAATTTGGTACAACGCATACGATTTCATTTATAACAGAAAGCCTACCTGAACTGCTTCCTCGTCTAGTAAGGTCTTGAGTCTTTGAGGTCTAGAGCTTTCCTTTTGCTACACCTTAATCGAAATTACGAAAAGATACTCATCGTGAGTATATAATTTATTTCATCTAAAAATGAAATAATATTCCATTATTTCGTCAATTTTTCTAATCTCTTCACTCGACTAACATTCGAGTGCTTAAAGGTTTCGATAAACCTTTTTATAGGATTTTAAACCAATCTTTGATTTATTAAAATTCTAAATGATTTCATTTGTTTTACCCAATTAACTTACTAATGGTTATTATAAATTTTCAAGATAATCACTAGAGGTAATTTAATTTTAAACTAAACTGTTATATTTAGTCCATATTAGCTAGAATTAATTAAATCCATACTATTTAAGAATTTAATATTCTAAAAAAAAATATTACTACTAATTTCATAACTTAATAGATTTAAATTATTGGATTAAATCTAATTATTTAAATCCAATCCTTTTTGTTACCAATTTAATCCAAAGATAAATTTTATTAAACACTTTATTAAGGGATGACTTAATCCATTCTTAATACCCATTGTGAGCCCATTTAATAGGCCCATAACTTAATTAAAATCGAGCCCACTCTTAATAATGTTGTTCAGCCCACTAGAATTTAATTGTTTGGCCCGTTTGTTTTATTTATTCTGGCCCATTCGATTTCTATTCTCCAGCCCGCGCGATAATATCGTTTCTAACCTCTTATGTATCAATTCATTTCTACAGCCGGTTAAACCCTAGTTCCTACGCCAAACTCCTACTTTCCTCCTTCGTCTCTCGCTGCTGTCTCTCGGTCTCTCATGTCTCCTCGAGTTCTTCTCTCTGCATCTATCACTCCAGCGGCGCCTTCACCGTAACCCTCCTATTCTCTTCTTCGTCTCACCAGCCTCTCCTTCTCCTTCCTCCTCTGCTCGACGTCTTTCCTTCTCCTTCTTCTTCTTCTCGACTGTGAGGTAAGGTGAACTTCTCTTATCCCCTTTTCTTTTCTTCTTTTCTCTACTTCAGATTCTGTTTTGAAATTCCTTAATCCAGTTTTAGATTTTTTTTAGGATTTTCAAGGTTTTAAAGTCCTTAAATCTATAAAAACGACCAAGCTTCTAAATCTCGATCCTTAACCTTTACATTCCTGCATTTCTAGTTTTCTTTCTATTTCTAATCTTTGCTTTCTGTCCTGGTTTCTGATCAAAGTGGAAATTACAGGGTGAGGTCTGGGGGCAGCAGAAATTTTAGTTATTTTGTAGAAAGTAATTCTTTACCTTTCTGTATGTTATTTACGGTTGGGTTGAATTTTAAGGGTGTTTTAAATTCTTATGTTGCTTATTGTTCTGAGTTGTTTTCTTTTCTTCTGCATGTTTATTTACTCTTGGTGCTACGGTTTCTTATTGTGGAGGGAGTGTTCTGCTGTATCCTAGGTTGAGCAGTCATCCTAAGCTAAGTTCTTAGCCCAATTTCAATACATTGCTTTCCCGATTATAGCTGAATGCATTCTGAAAGGTTTAAATTTCGTAGTGTTCTTGGTTTTCTCTTCTTCTTAAAAGAATTCTGAATTGATAGTAAGTATGCTATGTGTTGATTTCTGTGCTACGAAGTCATACTATGTTCTAAATTTCTGTATTTCTGGAGTGTACGAGAGTGTACATGTTCTAGATTCTCAAGGCATAAAAATGACTTTTTGGAGTCTGTAGCATAAAAATGTGTATACATACTTTTCTAACCTAGCGTAGGAAACCTAGAAGGTTTTGAAGATCTTCCTATGCATGTTTTGGTTAACTGTATTTAGCACGTTTTTTCTCTAATAATAAACATGGAATGGTGAAGTCCCTAAATATGTCTAGGAGGGTCTGGATATATATATTGTCCTACGTAGCAGTTTCTACATATACCATAATTGCTTAAAAGATTTATAGAAGGCTGAAAACTCTATTGTGCTATTTAGTTGTTTTAATAGTTGCAGTTCAGGAGTAAGCATGCTATCTCTTTTCCATCCAAGCTTTAATATAAAAGGGAGAGCTCATACTTACTTTAGATGCTTGCTTAGGTGTTTCTCTGAAATATCTTCTGTGAAAGTAGGAAAAGAGAACTGATTTAGTTGGGAAACTTAACACTAAACTGAAAGGTTGGAACTTCCGTTTACCTTACTGCTTCTCAACTGAAGTTGGGGTGACTGAGAGGTTTTTCCTTGTGTGGATGAATGCTTCTACGTATGTTCTTCAGTGGTAGTGAAAGTAAGTAGTAAGGAAGGATATAAGAGAGTGTTTGGTTAGGTTTGCAACGTAGTAGTTTCTTTAATTTGGTTTGACTGCACACAGGCACTTGAGTTCTCTACATATATCACAGTCTATTTCTGTTGGTCCCGAAAGAGCAAGGTTTGGTGTATGGGGGGGGGGGAATACACCAAATACAAACTTTTCAGTTTACTTAACAAGTTATATGAGAGTTCAAGCTATTCTATGTAAGAAATTGCTCGTAGATGACTTGACAGATCGATATGCAGATCGATAGCTGTCTTGGTCCAAACAGATTACTCTCTTAGTGAATACACTTAGCTAATAATAAGAGTGATCTTATTATTTTCTCAGTGTTGAGTGAGTGCGGAATAATGGTGGATTAGTGATTGCTCTTGTTTAGAAAACCTTAGTAGTTATCCAGAATGTTAAGAAGATTGATTGAGATGCAGATTGATGATAGTGCAGAGAGTTAGAATAATAAACAACAGAGAATAAAGTGCAGGAATGTAAAGCACACAGTTATTTAACGTGGTTCGGGAAATCCCTACGTCCACGATCTGGTCAAAGCTAGACCAGATTATCCACTACTAGGATACTCTGCTTCTTTATACTCGTGGAGAACGAGTCACAAGTACCAATCAAAACTAGACAGATACTTATGCACGAATTAAGGGTCGTGTCCCTTTACAACAGATTACCTCTACGTTACCACTAGAAAACTACTAGCTAGTAGGGTGATCTCCTTTGTCTCGATAAGACAAACTTGAATCGAGATGGTTGGTGTGATGTAGAATCACAAAGTGTTGAAGCTCTAAGTCTGGATGGCAGATTGCTTGAAAGAATGACAACAGTATAGTTCGCGTGTGTTCTCTATCTCTCCTCCAGATCTCTAACTTCAACTATATAGGCATTGAATATAAAATTCTAGCCGTTGTTGATTGGCGTGAGATAGATAGTATATTGCCAATCAAAGGATTCCATCATATCTGTTCTTGCCATATGGGAAAGATTGACTCAATCTTTGAGTTATGAGAAGTAGATTGCTAACGGTCTCTTTCCTTCTATGTGTTAATCGAAGATCTTCTTTCCAATCCCAGTTGGATGGACTTTGATCTTGACGTGGCAAGAGCATATGATGTGTAGGATGATGTCATCTGGTGAATTGATGACTCAATCATTCTGGTTCCTCGCTGCAGGCATCGATCTGGTCACTGTCTGTTACAGCAGATCGATTCCTCTTTGGCGTGAAATCTTGACTTTCATCCTATTCTGAGTTGAGATTGACTTCTATAGGAATTTTCCTTTACATTTCAAGTCATCTCCTAATCTGTTCCATAACAGGTTTCACTTTATCTCTAGTGATCTGTTTTACACGTAGAACAGTTTAAGCTATAAAACATCTAAGTGTGTTTCGAAAGACCATCATCAAAACTAAATATCTTTAGGATTCCCAACAATTTCCCCCTTTTTGATGATGTCGAAACCACACTTTACAATAATGTCCTATCAGCTCTTAAAAGGCGATCTGGTCTGATAGACAGATTGATGTTTGTACGTTATTAGGTTTATAACGTTTTTAGGATATTTTATATGTGTTCTGGACAATAAAATGTTGTCATCAGAAAATCAAACAAATTTCATATATATATGAGGGCAATAAGAGTTTACAGATTATCATCACAAGAATAAGAAATGCAAATCATAAAGATAAAAAGGTTATAGCTATCTGCTTTTTCTTCTCTCTTCTTGTTGCTTCTTCATCTTTGCTCTGGTCTCGTCTGAGATGAGCTGCACACTCTCATAAATCCCTTCTCTGATCCTTATGTAGTCCGGGTCTTCTGCATCCACCTTGTACCCTCTGTTCTCTGCTAGCTGGTTGATGAAGGTGAGCAGAAAGGTTTTGTCCGGTAGATCAGTCCCTGGATTGGTGGGGCATGATCTATATTCTTTCTCGGGCGCAGTGATCTGGACATTTGCTTGGGCAGCAGCCTTCCTTATTTCTTCTACCAGATCACTGGCGTCGTTTAGGTCTAGGTACCGGTTGAATGCCTCATTTGGAGATCCATCCATGTATGCAGGTTCCTTCAAAAAGTATCTACACAGAACGAAGGCATTCTTGAGTCCTTCCCAACCCTCTCTTAAGTGAGCTGGAACCCAGTTGGTCTGTCCAGATGATCTGAGGTGAGCAGTTGGCCAACTGAATCCAGTTCTTTTCTTCTTTTTCTGGGTTTGGCTCGATCTGGTGGATGATTTGGACTTTTGAGTGTGAGTAGATGGAGAGCTGAGGGCTAGTTGTGATGTGATCTGCTGCTCCGGTTGAGCTATCTCCTTTCCTTTCTCTTTTGCAGCAGCAGCAGATGGCTTTGTTTTCTTCCCAGTCCCTTCCCCCTTTTCGACATCAGCAACAACAATGTTGATAAGTGTCCGGAGGGAAGAGATCTCTTCCTTCAATGCATTGATCTCTTTGTCGGTCTCCACCTTCTGTGTAAGCAGTGATGTGATGTTGAGGTTGGAATCATCAATCTGCTTTTGAAAGGATTTTGAATGATGGACAGTTCGGCTGTGTGGCGCTCTACATCTTCTTGGACAATCCCGAAATCATTGAAATATGTGTCGATCATTGTTTTTGTGGGATAGCGTAGTTCGCTTAACTTTCTTTCGACAAAATTCTTCCAATCTGCCTCATACTGTCGGAACATGGTTTTGGTGTGTGAGATTGCTTCCTTCAGAACATCTGCGGTTATGCCATCTGTCTGGTCCTTCACGATGGCATGCACCATGTCCTTTTCTTTCTCAGCGAAGGCAGTGATAATCTTGTATATCTCCTTTACCTTAAGCTCTGTATTGAACAAACTCTGATCGATCTGGGCTTTCCTCTCTTCGGCAACAGCTTGATCATCGTCCAATTTCTTGCTGATCTCTTCAATTTTTAGTCTGCATATCCTCCTCAAATCAGAGTTAACTTGATCGACATGAGTCTTCAAGTGGTCGTTGAACTCGGTGAGTATGCGTATGGCTTCATCTTGAACGGTGGAGAGCGTCCCATACATGTACTTGTCGACTTTCTGGGAGATGACATCTCTGATTTGTGTGTGGGATAGTGATTGATGTTGATCCATCAGTATGTCTTCTAAGGTATATGTCTGCACATAGACACCAAGTGCATCTGCAGCAGCAGGGGTGTAGATGTCGTTTGTGAGTTCCCCTCCGACATTTTGTCCAACAAGCTCATCCTCTGCTTGGCTGCTCACTGCATTGGGGATTTCAGAAGGTGTGACTTGTTCCCCCTCAGTAGGTGCAGTGGCCTGCTTTTCACTTTTAGACATTGGCTGATCTATCTCAGTTGCTGGGATAGCTTCACCCTGTTGGTGAGTATCAGCTTGAGCTGCTTCAGCTGCTTCTTCCATAACCTCTTCATCGACAATCTCTTCCTCAATGCTGTTATAAAAGTCCAGCATGTTGGCTTTCTCATAAACAGATCGCAGATCGATCTTGAGTTCATCAGCTTCAAATTTAGCCATCCCAAGTATGTCTGGCTGGTAGGATTCTCTTAACTCAGAAACTGATGCAACAGTGAAGATCTTGAGTAGGGTTGCTTCTTCGATCTTTAGTGCATGGATGGATCTGGTGCGGAGCAGGGCATCCAGAACGTAGAATTCTTTATCTTTCACCAGCAACAGAAACTTGAGCCTCTTGGCTATGTCATAAGTTTCTGGGGTAAGCTGGATCCCCGGGAAAGTTCTGAGCACAGAGTTATCTGCCTCTGTCTCCAGCATTTTCACAACAGTTTCTGCTTTCTTCAACTCCTCCTCTTCATCAGTGGATGTCTCTTCTTCCTCAGCTTCCTCATCAATCTGCTCAAGGGGTTCAGCAGATGATGGGCTGGTAGAATGTGCGGGTGAAAAATCCTTGGTTTGATCAGGGTTCAAGGATGAAATGGGGGCCACATCGTAAGGTGAGCCACCCATCAAAATTTCTTCTTCCTCAACCTCCTGTTGAGGGAAAACATTCTCTGCAGCAGCAGGCACTTCATTCTGGACTTCATCGGTTATTTTATGAAGTCGTCTACGTTTTGTTTTCGGTGGCTGGGCTGCTGTGGATGTATCTATGTCGATGGAGCTCGCCCTTCTGGTGACTCTTTTGGTGGGAGTTCTTTCAACTGGTTTCTTCTTGGTAACCTTGGACTTTGTGGATTTTTCAGCTAGTGCGAATGGTGGTATCCAGATGGGATTGGAGTTTCCCATCTCAGTCAGAGCATTCGCAATAACAGGGTCTTTTACCCTTGCCAGCAAGTTGGCAGAGATGCCCATTGACATCTCAATTTGATGTTGATCTTTGGGAAAGTGCAGTCTAGTGTTAAACTCAACAACTGTATCCCACTGGTGTTGAGGGAAGAAAGACTCGAGCATAAAGCTAATTTTTGTAGAATATCTTAGAGTGCTCCTTTTTATTTCGATGCCAGGGGAACCACTTTTCACAAACAAGATCATCTTGGCCTCCTTTGCCAAGATATCAAACAAAATCCTGCTCCAGTTCACTGGCAGGTTGAGAACCACTGCTGCTAGGATCCTGAACTTTTCAGGGGTGACCTGGTCGTAGGATCCATTGTGATTGAGAAAAATGCGTTGTACGAATTCAAATAAAATTCTGAATTCTGGGGCGAGAAGAGCACGTGTGAACATCCTGTTGGTGTACTGGATGGGTATTATCATCACTATCTCCACAGCCTCTTGCAGCTGTTCTGCAGTGATTTCCCCAAGGTGTTGCTAATAGTGTTCCCTTTACTCACCCTGATTGTGGCCTCGTCTCCACCCCTCTCTCCCTGCCATGAGAGGTAGAAGGCAGCAATATCCTTGGGTAGGAAATGACCGGGGTGTGAAGTAATAATGTTGTGAAAACCTACAAGAAGCATAATAGAGCATATGTGAGCACTATCCTTCCATCAGTGAAGTATAGGTGCCCAAAACAGTTTATGCAGGCTAGTAATCGATATCACAGTAATCACAAGTAAAAACCTGTCAAAAAACAGGTTTAAAAGAGAATATAAGACAAACAAGAACAACAGCAAAAGAAAATATAAACGAGAAACCTTTGCATTGGCGAACAAGGTCAAATGCTTTGTCTAGTTTATGATACCTGAAGGTGTCAAGAACCGCGAAAAGGTCTTGGTGTATGTAAGGTTTCAGAAAACTTGCTTGCTCGAGAAAAACAGATGATTTGGGTGCCATTTTTGCAAAAAAAAGAGTGATTTTCGTGGGTAGAGAGAATTTTGGAAGAGGGAAATTTGCTAAGTGTTTCGAGAAATATAAAGTGTAAGTGATATATGAAACGACTTATCAAATTTATATAAGAGAATAGGGATAAGTAAGGTAATAAAGAATTAGTAAACTTCCCTTTTACAGCTTTTCCCGCCTTTCCATGTTCTAGGGTTACTCTTTGTCACCGCCTCTATTTATTGTATGATGTACGCGCCTTTGATCGTGGGGTTAAGAGATGGCGCGTGGTTGTTTAGGGCGGTTGGAAAGCTTCCCTTTTCTTGGTTTGGTAAATATCCTTTTGGTCACAGTTCCCTAACATAGTATCAATCATCTCAAAAATAAAAGATTTGATATCAAGTGTCAGAAATTTGATATACAATATAATTAGTCGCCGTATATAGTTGACTTTTCCCCCTTAACCAAGTAATGGGATAATTGATATTATTTTAATATCCACGTGGCATTAAGTGATCTGGTCAAGGTCGATCTCTTTCATAGTGAGAACCATCGATCTGGTTGACTCTTTTAATAATTCCCAGTTGGAATTTGATCAATCTGTATTGGCATATACTTAGTGATCTGGTGTCAATTCCCTGTTGAAATTTCACGTGATCTGGATTTTATCAATCTGGACCATGATGATCTAGTTTTGATTCCCTGTTGGAATATTGAATTTGATCTGGTTTAGATTAATCTGGTTCTTTCTTCAAGATTTAAAAGTCCTAGTTTTCTACAAAGCATCTTAAATCTTTCTTCTGGTAATGCCTTAGTGAGAATGTCTGCTCTCTGAACTTCAGTGTGTATTTTCTCAATCTGTACATGTTTCTTTTCAACATGATCTCTTATGAAGTGATGTCTCACATCTACATGTTTGCATCTGGTATGCAACACTGGATTCTGTGTGATAGCTATAGCACTTGAACTATCACAGAAAATTGGTATTTCCTTGACATCAATCTCATAATCTTTAAGCTGTTGTCTTAGCCACAGTATTTGTGCACAACAACTTCCAGCTGCCATGTATTTTGCCTCTGTGGTTGAAGTGGCAACTGATGTCTGTTTCTTTGAGAACCAAGAAATTAGTTTATTTCCTAGAAACTGACATGTACCAGATGTTGACTTTCTGTCCAGTTTACATCCAGCGTAATCTGAGTCAGTATATCCAGTTAGCTCAAAATTGTCTTCACATGGATACCATAATCCTACATGGGTTGTTCCCTTAAGATATCTTAGTATCTTCTTAGCTGCTTCCATGTGTGACACTTTGGGATTTGCTTGATATCTTGCACACACACCTACTGCAAATATGATGTTAGGTCGACTGGCAGTTAGGTAGAGTAATGATCCTATGATCCCTCTGTATTGTGTTATGTTTGCTGGTTTTCCCTCTGTATCTGGATCGATTTTCCCATTGGTCTGCATTAGGATTTTCACTGGGTTACTGTCTTTTAATCCAAACTTGGTCAGCAGATCGTTGATGTATTTTGTCTGATTAATAAAGATACCGTCTGGTAGCTGCTTGACCTGTAAACCTAAGAAGAAACTCATTTCTCCCATCATAGACATTTGATACTTATTTTTCATAAGTTCAACAAATTTTTCACACAGATAGGTAGATTGAGATCCAAAGATAATATCATCTACATAGATCTGGACTAAGAGGATGTTTTCTTTGACTTTGATTGTCACGCCCGCTTTCTACTAATTCTAGTAAAGCCGGGAACATGACCAATGAAAGGAATAAATGACAAGAGAAAGAAAATAAATATTCCTTTATTAACATAAAGTAAGGACTTATCCCGTAAATCGGGAAGTCAGAGTCATAAGCTCATTACATTACATAACAGAATTTAGAGTTTAGTTTCGGATCTATTACATAAAAGTTTAGCAGCGGAAAAATGCAGGATCGCGTAATAAAATCCTACGTGTATGAAGACACGTAGAACCCCCAAGAGTCAGCTACTATGGAGTTCGACAAAAAAAACACGATCTAGCACCCACGTCTTCTTCATTCTTATCCTGCACATTTATAAATATATGCAGGGCTGAGTACAAATTGTACTCAGTAGACACGTGCCGAAATCGCACACGTACATATATAACTGTCAAGCCATTTCGAGTGAATCATAGAGATTTTGTCTCTAAAGCACCTATGTTCACAAAACATTTCTTTGAGAAAGTTCTAGTTTGACTGCAGTCCTAGTTCTTTGTAATCAACCATATCTGAACGTTATTGGTGCCGGGGAAGTGGCCACTTCCCACAGACACTTGACCGGTCAACCTTTCGCTGACTCACAGTCCCTTGTGTACACTAGTTCGAGTGGAGACGCTAACCCACTGTAACCCGAATTCGATTATCATATAATAGATGGCATCATACATAAATATAAAACATTTATGGCAAGACAGTGCTTTGAAAATATCTCGTTTCATTTTGAAAGCATGCACACATATATTTTTATAGAGTGAGAAAAGCCTACTTGGATAGTCTCGACTGATAGCTGCTTTGTTCTCGAGATGCGGATCCGACCTCTCGTCGAAACCTTTAACATGAATCTCGAGTGAGATATATTACTCGAGTATATCAAATAAATTCTAAGTGCAAGGAATTACTATCCTTGTTTATCTTGAGGGTTTAGTCTCGGTCTTTAAAGCTCGACTAGTACACGAGTCTAGGAGTTGCATTTCTAGATAAGTCGTTTGATGATTTCTAAGTCACT
Source organism: Leonotis leonurus (assembly GCA_026898415.1). Taxonomy (NCBI): domain Eukaryota; kingdom Viridiplantae; phylum Streptophyta; class Magnoliopsida; order Lamiales; family Lamiaceae; genus Leonotis; species Leonotis leonurus. The sequence continues at coordinate 10,759 of JAPKLX010001730.1, forward strand.
TTTATGATTCGGGAATTTACTACACCCAATAAATAGTTATTGGGTAATATAACTAAAGATATTTCTAATTTAATATCTCGGTCCTTAACTCAAGGCAATTAATTTCTACTTAAGCTAATTACTAAATTTAATTGTCACCATAAGCATAATTTATAATTTAATCATTTCTTATGATTAAACTCTAGTTAACCAATTAAATTCTAATTTAATTAATTCAATTGCCACACTATAAGCATGATTAATAATTTAATCATTTCTTTGATTAAATTCCACTTTGGTAATTTAATTTCTAATTTAGTAAATTAAGTCTTCTAATTTATCTTGAAAATTATATTAATGAATTTAGCCCAATTAATTAAAATCTTAGTCTATTAAAAATGCTACTAACCCATTTGATTAACTAGGTGAGCCCACTTTTTTTTTTCTTTTTATATCCAGCCCAATAGATAATTGAATTGGCCCATTCCATAACTAAATTAAGTCCATTAGGACATAGAATCCGGCCCAAACTTAGTTTAATATCTAGGCCCAAATTAAACTAAATTCTCGGCCCATTCGTATATTATTCCAACCCAGCAATTTTTTTATTAATTAACAGCCCAAAAATTAATCCGGACCCGTTAACCCGGCCCATGACCCGGGTCCAGATTCTAGAGTATTCGAATGACTTAACCTAGACTAAATTGCTAACCTATTCGTCTTCTTCTCCAAGACAGACGCCTCCTCCATCCATCCTTTCTCCCTCTCGGCTCTCTCTACGCCCAGCGTCGCCGTTTCTCTACTCACCGCCGGTTCAGGTATGTCCTCTTTCTCTTTCTCTTACACTATTTCTCCATATTCCTCTCTTTTCCTCTCACGCTTTCTCTCTTTCTTAGCTTTTTCTCGATCATGCACCGTGCAGCGCCGCTTCTCCGTCGCGAACGCAGGCTTCCCCCAGCGCTGCGTGTTTCGCCCAGATTTCTCTCTCGATAGAGTCGAGCTCAGCCTCTGCACCGCCGTGAGTAGTCCGCCGCACTCCCCATTGACATGCAGCAACGCTGTTGTTCTTGTTTCATCCCCAGGTATCTCCTCTCCCTTTCTGCTCTTTTTCCTCTCGCTCTCTCTCTGATTTCTTCCATGTCTTACTCGATTTCAATATGTGATCTTTGCTATCGATCATGTGTGAATTTCTTTCTAAGGTGTTGGTTTGATTAAATGTTTTAAGATAATCTCTAGTTCCAATAATTCACATTCTGTATTGTTAGTTTCTATTTCGAATTCTTCTGGGAATTAAAGGTCTTGAGCAAGTTTACAATTTCAGATTGGTTTTGGGTGATCCGAGCTATTCCGGATTGGTTCGGGGCTGTCCGGAGTTATCCGGATCGATTCGGAGCCGTTCGAGGTCTGTTCGAAGTCGTGCGGGGTGGTTCGAGGTTGTTCGGGATGGCTAGGGGCTGCTCGGGGTTGATTCGAGACTGTTCGGGATGACTCGGGGCTATTTCGAAGCCGTCCGGGGTCTGCCGTGGCTGTCCGGAGCTGTTCGGAATCTGTTCGAGGTCATCCAGCGCCGTGCGGGGCTGTCCGAGTTGGTTCGGGGCCTGTTCGAGGCCTTCCGAAGCTGTCCGAGGTCATTCGGGGTGATTCGAAACTGATTCGGGGCTATTCGGAGTGGTTTGGGCCTGTTCGAGGTCGTTTCAAAGCTGTCCGGGGTCTGCCGGGACTGAAACGATCGTGTATTGAACCTTCAATGCACTAGCTAAGTCCTACACCTTCCCTTCTCTTTATGTTTATGATTCCTTTTATGTTCTGGTGGATTTTAACGTGATTATAGTGGTAATGAACATAGTATAGCATTAATAATTTCAGTTCAAATTGGGAAGGGTTCTTGGATGGAAGTTACAGTTTCTATAGCACTCTAAGTTCACGTTCATAGCTAACATACCATAGTGTAACATCTACATTCCTGACTTAGTAATAAAAGATGTAGCTAATGAAAGTAAATGTTATGGTAGAACCGTTTACCTTTCTGTTTGCTATCCCTTCTCCTCTCCCGTTTCTTCTTAAGTCTTCAATTCGGCAGCGTTTTGGTGTGAATGATATTTAGGTGTGGTTTAAGTGAAAATTTTTCCTCTTTATATAGAGGATTGAATCCCTATTCTTTACTAACCTTATGCACTTGCTTAATCTTTTGGACTTGCAGGTCATGGGTGATTGGTTGGAGCTTGAAGCGTCGCTGGCGTAGCTAGAATTAGTAGGGAGCAGGCTGTTTAGTAGATTTATTTAACTTCTGTTATTACACGCTAATGCCTTTCTTATTCTGATTGGTGGAATTTCCTTCATCATTAGATGAATTCTGACACAGAATCTGAACTGTTTGCACGCTAATTTCTATATGACAAATCTGATCCATTATTATATCTTATATATATATATATGTATATATATATATTATACGCAGGAATCCCTACAGTCTTACATATAATATACGTATATCTTATGTGTAGGAATCCATACATTATATGTATATATATATCTTACGTATATAATTAGATCCATATTAGATCCATTATCTTATGTTAGATACATATAATGTATAACGGTTGCCTATTTGTATCTTTTAAACGATGTATGATACAGATTAATACCATTATCACACTAGTTCTTATTATCATATATATATCGTAACAATGAAGGTTAACTATCATAGATAGCAACTAATAATATATCTTAGTGATTAATATTAATAGTAATCACCCTAATGATCCTATAGAAATGATAATAAGCTCGGTAAATGAATTATGAGAATTCTTAATACCAAATCATTATAAACTAAACCTCCTTTAAGCTCTCATTTGGTAAAACAAAAATTTAAACCATTTCACTTTCACATAAATTGAGAAAAATATTAACCATTGCCACTTATTATTTATTTTTAATTTGCACTTTAGGAACTCTCCACATACTTGATACAAAATGGATCTAATGAGAAGACCGGGTCATTACATTGATGATGAATAAAGTCTTGTCAACAGATCCTCTTCTGAATCCAGATTCTAGTAGGAAGGTTGATAAGGTCTCATACCAAGCTCTAGGGGCTTGTTTTAGACCATAGACTGCCTTAGCCAGTCTGTATACTTTTTGATCTGGATCTGCTTCTTCAAATCCAGGTGGCTGTTCCACATATACTTCTTCTTCAAGGATACCATTGAGAAAAGCACTTTTGACATCCATCTGGTATACCTTGAATCGTTTGTAAGCAGCATATGCTAAAAATAGCCTTATAGCTTCTAATCTGGCTACTAGTGCGAAAGTTTCATCAAAATCAATGTCTTCTTGTTGATTATAGCCTTTAACTACCAATCTGGCCTTGTTCCTGACTACTTCACCATTTTCATCTCGTTTATTTTTGAACACCCATTTTACACCAATTACGCCTTGGTGTTTGCGTCTGTCCACGAGATACCAGACTTCATTCCTTTTGAGCTCATTGAGTTCTTCTTGCATTGCTGTTATCCAGTCTGAATCTTGAAGTGCTTCATAAGCATCAGATGGCTCTATGCGAGAGAGATAACAGCTTAACAATGCACTTTCTCCATGCATTCTTCTGGTCTTCACACGATCTAATGGGTTCCCAACGATCTGTTCTAGTGGATGATCTTGTATCCATCTCCTTCTCCTGGTCATCTCTTCATCAGATATCTCAGGATCAGGTTGATCTGTTGGTTCTTCAAATTCAGGGTGTGTTGTTGATGAGGCTTGGAATGGATTCTCATCTAGTTCTGCTTCTGGATTTTGAGTTCCAGCTTGCTCATTATCTGCACTGACTGATTCAATGCTTTCTGTTGGCAATCTGTCCTCATCCAGATTGTGCTGTAATATTCCCCCTTGCTGTAAGATCTCTTCAGCAACAGGTGGAGTGATACTTTCTTCATCCTCACTCTTTGAGTTCCAGATGAGAATATCTTCAAGTAGTAGTTCATTCATCCTTTTGATAGTCACATGGTTTTCTGTCTGCTTTCCATCTGGTGACCTGTACTCAACAATTGACTCATAAAATACAACATGAGGTGTTACCTCCACAATATGAGAATTCTTATTGTAAACTCGATAAGCTTTACTAACATCAAAATATCCTAAGAATATTCCAGGGTCAGTTTTACTATCAAAAGTTTTCAATTTTGATTTCCCATTATTGTGTATGTAACACAAACAACCAAAAGTTCTAAAATAAGAAATCTTAGGCTTTCTGTTGTTCCAAATCTCGTATGGTGTCTTTCCATGTCTGAGTGTGATGGATCACTTAAAGTTCTTGCGAACAATGCCACAATTCCGATGGATCACTTAAAGTTCTTGCTCTAATCTGAGTTTGGAGTTAGGATCACTTAAAGTTCTTGCGAACAACCTTAGTGTAATTCCGATGAATGATATGGACGTAATCCTAGGAATGGATTGGCTAGCCGAGAACTATGCCACAATTCTCTGCAAAGAGAGGCAAATATCGTTCAAAACCCCAGGAAAAGAACCCACGAGTTTTCACGGGATCACCATGAACAGGAAAAAGGCGATTATCTCAGCAATGCAAGCCGCTAAGCTAGTAAGAAAAGGATGTTCATCCTACTTGGTGTACTTGAAGGGAGAAGAGGACGAGGAAAGAAAACTTGAAGACGTAGCCATCGTACGGGAATACCCAGATGTGTTTCCAGACGAGTTGCCAGGATTGCCACCTGACAGACAGTTAGAATTCACAATTGATTTGGAACCAGGATCAGCCCCGGTATCCAAAGCACCGTATAGGATGGCCCCTAAGGAGTTGGAAGAACTCAAGATACAACTCCAAGAGTTGTTGGACTTAGGATTCATCCGACCCAGTGTATCCCCTTGGGGAGCACCGGTACTCTTCGTCAAGAAGAAGGACGGAACCTTGAGGATGTGCATAGACTACAGAGAGTTGAATAAGTTGACACTCAAGAACCAATATCCTTTACCAAGGATAGATGATTTGTTTGATCAACTCAAGGGAGCGTGTATCTTCTCAAAAGTAGATTTGAGATCAGGATACCATCAGCTGAAGATCCGAGCAGAAGATGTTCCTAAAACTGCTTTTCGAACTCGGTATGGTCACTATGAGTTTATAGTGATGCCATTCGGATTAACCAACGCACCTGCGGTGTTCATGGATCTGATGAACCGCGTGTTTCACCCTTACCTCGACAAGTTCGTCTTGGTCTTCATAGATGATGTTCTAATCTATTCGAAGAATGAGGAAGAACATGAGCAACATCTAAGGATCACCCTAGAAACCCTCAGAAACGAGAAATTCTACGCCAAGTTCAGCAAGTGTGAATTTTGGCTTAAAGAAGTAATGTTTCTTGGACATATTGTGTCGGCAGAGGGAATCAAGGTAGACCCTGTCAAAGTAGAAGCTGTTCGCGAATGGAAGCCGCCGACGACCCCAAATGAAATCAGGAGTTTCTTGGGATTGGCTGGATACTATCGAAGATTTATAGAAGGATTTTCCAAGATAGCACGGCCGATGACGCAACAACTGCGAAAAGGAATCAAGTTCACCTGGTCTTCAGAATGCGAAGCCAGTTTTCAAATTTTGAAAGAAAAGTTGACAACCGCCCCAATACTCGCAGTCCCCGAATCCAATAAAGAATATACGGACGCATCTATGAATGGATTGGGATGTGTTTTGATGCAAGAGGGAAAAGTTATAGCCTATGCATCACGTCAATTGAGGCCGCACGAGCTGAATTACCCAACTCACGATCTGGAGTTGGCTGCCGTCGTGCATGCTTTGAAAATTTGGAGACATCATCTCTACGGAGTTCGATGCAAAATTTTCACGAACCACAAAAGTCTTAAATACTTCTTCGAGCAGAAAGACCTTAATATGAGGCAAAGGAGATGGCTCGAATTAGTAAAGGATTATGATTGCGGTATAAACTATCACCCAGGAAAGGCTAACGTAGTTGCCGACGCTTTAAGTCGTAAAAGTTCCTCGAAGCTTGCATTTATTCTAACTCGAGAGAATGAACTCGTGAAGGAATTTGAGAAAATGCATTTGGAAATCCTACTACCACCCGAGACTGTGGAAGGAATTCTAGCAACATTAACAGTAGAACCCGACTTGAGGAGTAAGATCCTAATTGCCCAAAGGAACGATGAAAAGTTGGAGAAAATACGTTTGAAGGTCAGAAAGGATGATGCAGCAGGTTACCATGAAGAAGCCGATAACATGATCTCTTATAAAGGAAGGCTATGTATTCCGCATAGTGAAGAACTTAAGCAGGAAATCTTGAGTGAAGCTCATGATACACCATATACTGCCCACCCAGGAAGTACAAAGATGTACCAGGATTTAAAGAGGAAATTCTGGTGTGACGGTATGAAGAGGGACATCGCTTCATTTGTAGAGCGATGTTTAGCGTGCCAGCAAGTAAAAGCTTTACATCAACGGCCCTATGACAAATTACAACCAATAGAGATTCCTGAATGGAAATGGGAGCATATTGCCATGGACTTCGTTACAGGATTGCCCAGATCTAAGCGAGGAAACACTGCTATTTGGGTAATAATAGATCGCCTTACAAAGTGCGCCCACTTTATTCCTATAATGATAACTTATGGGTCAGACAAGTTATCTCAATTATATGTACGCGAAATCGTACGACTACATGGCGTGCCTGTATCAATTACCTCAGATCGAGACTCGAAGTTTACATCCAGATTCTGGATGAGTCTCCAAAAGGAATTAGGCACGAGGCTAAATTTTAGTACCGCGTTCCACCCTCAGACCGACGGACAATCGGAGAGAACGATTCAAACCCTCGAAGACATGTTAAGAACAGTGGTTCTCGACAGAGGTGGAAGCTGGGAAGCAGTACTACCACTAATCGAATTTGCTTACAACAACAGCTACCAAGCAACCATAGGGATGGCACCGTATGAAGCACTATATGGGAAGAAGTGCAGATCGCCACTCTATTGGGATGAAGTTGGAGAAAGAGCGATAACAGGCCCGGACTCAGTCAGCGAGATGATCGAAATTGTCAGACAGATCAGAGAGAGAATCAAGGAAGCTCAGAACAGACAAAAATCTTATGCTGACACCCGAAGAACCGATCTACAGTTTGGAATAGGAGACAAGGTTTTCTTGAAGGTATCTCCTTCCAAGGGAATAACCAGATTCGGCGTTAAAGGAAAGTTGAGACCCCGTTTTATTGGACCGTACGAGATTCTGGAAAGAATAGGCCCAGTAGCATATAGACTAGCACTACCGCCGAGTTTCGGAAATGTTCACAATGTCTTCCACGTGTCACAGCTCAGAAAATACGTGTTTGATCGGAAACACGTTATCTATCAGGAAGAGATGATTTTGCAACCAGACCTGACCTATGAAGAAAGACCCGAAGCTATATTGGACCGGAAAGTACAAGAACTTAGAAATAAGTCAATCAAGTTGGTTAAAGTATTATGGAAGCATCACGGGCAAGAAGAAGCCACTTGGGAGCTCGAAGAAAAGATGAAAGAAAAATATACCGAGCTATTTTAGTTAAAACCTACAAATTTCGGGATGAAATTTTTATTTAGAAGGAGAGAATGTAATGGCCCGTAATATTTCTTCAATTAATTCATGTATCAGAAATC
>JAPKLX010001790.1:0-17810 GCA_026898415.1 Leonotis leonurus
CAGACTGGGTCATAGCAATGCAAGAAGAACTCAATGAGTTCAAGAGAAACCAAGTCTGGTATATGGTAGACAGACCAAAACATCAAGGGGTGATAGGTGTAAAATGGGTATTCAAAAACAAACGAGATGAGAATGGAGAAGTAGTCAGAAACAAGGCTAGACTAGTTGCAAAGGGATACAATCAACAGGAAGGTATCGACTTTGATGAGACCTTTGCACCAGTGGCCAGATTGGAAGCAATTAGGCTATTTTTAGCATATGCTGCATACAAGAAATTCAAAGTATACCAGATGGATGTTAAAAGTGCATTCCTTAATGGCATACTTGAAGAAGAAGTGTATGTTGAGCAACCACCTGGTTTTGAAGAAGAGAATCCTGACCAGAGAGTATATAGACTAGCTAAAGCTGTCTATGGGTTGAAACAGGCACCCAGAGCGTGGTATGAAACATTGTCAACATTCCTACTGGAATCAGGTTTCAGAAGAGGTTCTGTTGACAAAACATTATTTGTCATCAAAGTCAAAGAACACATTCTGTTGGTTCAGATATATGTTGATGACATAATATTTGGATCACAATCTCCCTATCTGTGTGACAAATTTGCAGAACTAATGAAGAACAAATACCAAATGTCCATGATGGGTGAGATGAATTTCTTTTTAGGTTTGCAGGTAAAACAATTACCAGATGGTATCTTTGTTAATCAAGCAAAGTACATCAACGATCTGCTAGTCAAGTTTGGAATGAAAGACAACAGAGCAGTGAAAATTCCTATGCAATCAAATGGAAAGATAGATCCAGACCCAGATGGAAAACCAGCTAACATTACTCAATATAGAGGAATTATTGGCTCTCTGCTATACCTTACAGCAAGTCGTCCAGATATCACATATGCAGTCGGAGTTTGCGCCAGATATCAAGCCAATCCTAAAGAATCACACATGGAAGCTGCCAAAAAGATACTTAGATATCTTAAGGGAACAGCTTACATTGGTCTCTGGTATCCAAAAGATGATAAATTTGAGCTTACAGGCTATTCTGATTCAGATTATGCAGGATGCAAATTGGACAGAAAGTCTACCTCTGGGACATGTCAATTCCTTGGAAACAAGTTGATATCTTGGTTCTCAAAGAAACAGACATCTGTTGCTACATCAACCACAGAAGCAGAATATATGGCTGCTGGAAGCTGTTGTGCACAGATACTATGGTTGAAACAGCAACTAAGAGATTATGAGATTGATGTAAAGGAGATACCTATATTCTGTGACAGCTCAAGTGCTATAGCTATAACACAGAATCCAGTACTCCACACAAGATGCAAACATGTCGATGTGAGACATCATTTTATTAGAGATCATGTAGAGAAAAAGCATATCAAGATTGAGAAGATTCATACAGACATCCAACGTGCTGATATATTAACTAAAGCTTTACCAGAAGAAAGATTCAAGATGCTGTGTGGAAAACTTGGACTACTCAGTCTAGATGAAGATTACCAGAAAGTTACCAGATAGCTACTACCAGAAAGCTACCAGAAAGCTAATTACAAGAATGACAGAAAGCTCAGTTGAAATAAAATACACGTGGCATAATTTTCTTAATAAATTGACGAAAAAAAAAAAAAGCCATGTGAAAATTATTTCCTAAACGCTAAGTCAAGGGGGAACTTTTAAGGAAATTGAAGCGTCAAGATAAAAGACGTCACTTTCCTAGGTTACAGGGCTGTAAAAGATATTTTTACCCTAGATTTACTAAATCTTCTAGTTTTCGTCATGATTAGCTCAACTTTGGGAACTGGAATCGAGAAAATCCCTGCAAGAAACAGGAAAAGGAAAGTTGCCAAAAGTAAGAGATACTCACACGCTCGCATATAAACCCTAGGATCTCGAGCGTACATCTCACGCAAGGAAAAGCGGCAAAACAAATCCTGAAGCGGGAAAAATCTAAAAAGGGAGGAAATCTTTTCAACTCTTCAATTTTCTTTCTGTTTTATTTCTTTTTGCTTAATTATTTTGCTATATATTTGCGATGTCTTCTCCTAAACTGTTCACCTTCACTTTATCGCACTGAGCACTTCTCAAAATTTCTAAGCACTTAAGAATTTCCCAAATCTTCTGCAAATCTCTTCTCAAACTTAAGAATTTCCCAAATCTTCTGCAAATCTCTTCTCAAAAACATTCTTGCGTTTGACTATGGCACCCCAAACTTCACTCTTTCTTCAACACGTAGCTGAGGTTCAGAAGTTTCTCACACCTGAACCGTTTGTTGTACTTGAAACTCACGGTTTTCGAAAACTTGAGGAAATCTTTGCCATGGTCTCACGCTGCAAAGGTTTTCAATTTATTCAAACTTCTTTATATCTGCAGTTTATTGCATATTCTGTGTCTCCTTGACCTATGAACTGTTTTTTTTATTACTGTTTTTGTGCAATACTCATGCTTGTTCATATGAACTGATGAATATGTATATACTTGTGTGAATGTTCTTTTGATGCAAAGGTTTCTGCAACATTGTTACTTCACATCCTAAGATGTTTCTGGGAAAACAAGTGGGATCCTTCTATTTGACATGGCAAAATGACAAGCATGGCTTTGAAGCCAATGTCTTGATGCCGATTGGAGACAGAACGAGTAAGACTCCCTACAACGTGATAGAGATGATTAACCAAGCCTATAGGTTAAAGGATGAAGGCCTATCCTTGGAAGAGATCACTTCTGCACAACTGCAAGAAGCAGTGGAAATAGTAATGGTGGTACCGATAAAGTACACTGGAAGAATGTTTCAGAGATCTCTACTTCAACCAGGTTTCAAGTTACTACTGGAACTGGTTCAAAGGATTTTTCTGAATCACAGTGGAACATATGACCAAGTGACCCCGGAGAAGTTCAGAATTCTCACAGCTGTTGTACTCAATCTTCGAATCAACTGGAGCAGAATTTTGTTTGAGCTGATGGCTAAGGAAGCCAAGTTGGTCACTTACACCAAGGACAGCAGAGGCAGAGGAACTTCGGTGGAAGTTAGGAGGAATCTGCGACACTCCACAAAGATCAGCCTGATGATTGAGAGATTTTTCAAACAGAAAGTCTGGGATGACGCTGAGGAATACAACATCAATCACTCTATTCCTAAAGACCAACAAGTGGTATCTCAATTTTTCAACAAGATTCCAGACGAAGTGCATCGTGTTGCTGCACTGGAAATGGGTAGTTCAAACCCTACTTGGATGCCACCTACTAAAGGTGTGGAGAAGAAGAAGGAGAAGGTGGTAAAAGAAAAGGGCACCAGAAAGCGAGGCAGCTCTGTGGAGACAGAAACTTCTGCCTCTCTGCCAAAACAGAAGAAGAGGAGACTCCAGAAAGTTCAAGAATCATCACCACCACCAGCAGCAACAACAGAACAATCAGATTTACCAGCACATGATGAAGAAATAACACAAGCAGCAACTGAACAACCAGAAATCCCATCAGCAGAAGCTCAACCAGAAACAAGTCATCCGGAGAAAGACTTTTCTCCCGCCAGAACAGCTACACCTTCTCCAAGCAGAATGGAAAGGATAAGTGAAGAAGAAGAGGAAGGAGAGTCCGCTGATGAGGAAGAAGCGAAGACGCGACAGGCAGAGAGTGTGATCAATCTGCTTGAGAATGAAGCAGAACACTCAGTACTGGAAGACTTTCCTGGTATTCAATCCTTACCAGAGAGTTTGAATGCAGCCAAGCGCATCAAGTTCTACTTGCTGGTTAAAGACAGCGAGTACTACATTTTCGATGCTCTGCTCCAACTCAAATCAATTGATGAATTAAAGAAAGAAGAAGCCACACTACTAAGTCTACTCCAGGTTACTACCGTCCAGGAGGTCAGAACAGAATACCACCAGCTCATCTCTGACCTCATGAAGCAGGAGGCAACAGCATTAAATATTGACCTGCACACACCACACCCTGATGTCCGGATGGACGAAGCTGTACCAACAGAACAACATCACCAAGCTGAACAGGGTGAACCTTCCACACGACAGTCTCCCAAGAAAACACCCATCATCGACCTCGACTCAGGTGATGATGAACCTATTGGCCAGGCCATTGGAGGAGAACCCACCAATGAGCTCTACACACAGGGAGCAGCCCAGAAACTGAAGAAACACGTGAACTTCTACACTCTGGAAGAGTTGCTGGAAAGAGAAACACAACCTTTCAACAACTATCAACTCGACAATCTCATCACACTTCGAGTTGAAGACTGTTTGACAGACACCTGCAACATCCTACAAGAAAAAGCTACCCAGATCCTTTCTGATTTTAACCAACACCAGAAGGACTACGTCAACGACATGGATAAAGACCTTAGGGGGAAAATCAGAAAGATCAGGGATGATCTGAACAAGAAAATGGATGATGACAGAGAGGTACACGAAGCTGATCAGAACAAGATCCATCTGCGTTTAAAAGGCATAGACGAAAAAGCAGAGAAGGCCACTGCCTTGCTTGCTGACCTGCTGGCCAAACAAGATGAATCAATCAGTGCTGCTGTTGAACAGAAAGGAAATGCACTCGCTGCTCAACTCAAGGAAGACACTGACCTGTCCATCCACTCCCATCTAGCTCTTTTTGAAAAAGAGAAATTTGTGGAGCTGATGCGGAAAAACCAGGTCGCTGTCTTAAATGACCTTCTTTACCCAAATCCAGAAGAGTTTGAGCAACACAACAATCGCCTTACTGCTGTTGAAGAACTCCAAGAGACATATGACAAGACTCTGTCAACACTAAACAGCAGGCTTGAGCAGAAACTTAATGCTACTGATCAAACAGTTAATCTACTGCTCGGGTATAAGGCTGATGCTGAGGATAAAATGGCACAAATGACTGAGGAGATTACCTCTCTGCGTACACTCATCAATACCCTCTTTGATGATGTCAAAAAGGGGGAAATCTCTGGAGGAAAGGGAGGCAAAAGCAGCAAAGGCTTAACAGAGACAACAGATGCTGGAACAGAAACACCAGCACCAGCTCAACCTAGACCTACCACTCCTCCCAGACCAAACCCCACTCTGATGGGAACAGAACCAGCACAAACCACAATTCACACCCCCAGCGACAAAGGCAAGAAACCAGTCGATGAAGGGGACCAGATTGCTGAGCTGCTGCTTTTTGGAGTGAGCATGGATCAAGCCTGTGATCCAGTGTTCAGAGCACAATTCTACAAAGATCAGGCTGAGAGAGAAAGGAAGATTGCTGCACAGGAAGCCAAAGAAAAATCCTTTCAAACTCCTTTCTCCTCGCCTTCGTCTGCTGAACGCTCACAACAACAGTCATCTGCCTCGACCACCCAGTCCAAGAAGAAAAAGAAGAAACCATTCTCCTGGAACCTATCCCTGCAAAAGAAGACACCAACTGACGTATGGGTTCCAGAGAATGATCAAGCTGACTGGGAAAAGGTTAAACAAGGGTTCATTCTGAACAGATATTTCCTAAAAGAGCCCACATATTCAGAATCGATCCCAGATGAAGACTTTAACCGCTACCTGGAAAATTTCAGAGATCAAGACCTTATCAAGAGAATAAGAACAGCTGCTGCAGACGCCAAAATCCAGCTGAAGGCACAAGAGAAGGAATTCATGATCTGCCCAACTATACCAGGCAGTAATCTTCCAGACAAGACTTATATTCTGAACTACATCAATCAACTGGCGAAGATTAAAGGCTACAAGATCGATAACCACGATCCAAACTATGCCAGGGTGAGAGATGGTATATATGAGAGCATCCAGCTGGTGTCTGACGCTCAGAGAGAGAGAATGAAGAAGGGAGGTGCAGCAAGATGGTTCTCTTAGATAGATCTTTTGTATCTTCTGCTTTTTGCTCTCTGTTATCTCTATTGAATTCATGTACTCATCAATTCATATATCAATGAATTTGGAGTTCTTATATCTTTTCTGTTGCTTACTGTTATTTAACCTAAATAACATATAACCTATCTGGCAGAACATGATACAAGTTACATTGTTTTCACTAAGTGTGGTTTTGACATCATCAAAAAGGGGGAAATTGTTGGGAACCCCATAAAATATTCTAAGTTTTGATGATGCTTTTTCAAAACACACTTGGTATTATAAATGTTCTGTACTTTCTCTTGCTAGTTTTAGCAAACCAGATAGTCGAAGCTGGTTCAAACAGAAAGATAGAAGTTGTCTCAGACAGAACGCTAAAACAGCACGTCTCAAGACAGAATGCTAAAACAGCAAGTCTCAAGACAGAATGCTAAACCAGAGTAAGCTCAATACCAGCAAGTCTCAAGAGAGAATGCTTAACCAGAAAGTCTCAAACAGAAAATGAAGCTGGTCAACTTTAACAGAAAGTTAAACCAGAAAAGCTTCAGCCAGAAAGATGGAAGATGCTTCAACCAGAAAGTAGTTAATGTATACTCTACCAGAAAGTACTTCTACCAGAAAGCAACTCTACCAGAAAGTACTTCTACCAGAAAGCAACTCTACCAGAAAGTACTTCAACCAGAGAGTAGGTTAACGTATGCTCTACCAGTCAATACTCAACCAGAAAATGTCTAAATCAATACTCAACCAGAAAGACACTAGACCAGAGAGGACACAACCAGAAGGATAGAAGCAAACCAGAAAGAGCAGAACCAAATCTGTCAATGAAGCATTAAAGACTTTCCATTGAAGAAATTGAAACACTGATTGATATGAAGAAGGAAAGCAATCACAGATGATCTGCTTACCAATCATAGAAGATTCAATCAACAAACTCTACAAGGAAAGAAGAGATATAATTGATTGACAATCCACAAATCAAATCACGTCAATCAACAAACGGCTAGAATTTAAAATTCAGAGCCTATATATGTTTGAAGTTTAAAAGTCTGATAAACACGCAAGTAATATACTGCAGAAATCTCAAGCATTCTATCTCAAAATCAGACAAAAGCTTCAAACCGTTCGTGATCGCAATCACACCTCGATTCAAGTCTGTCTTATCGAGAGAAGAAGGAGATCTTTACTAGCTAGTAGTTTTCTAGTGGATTAACGTGAAGATAACCTGTTTATAGTAGTTTTCTGTAAGTTGTAAAGGGACACGACCCTTATTCGTGCAAAAGTTTCAACAAGGTTTGTAATTGGAACTTGTGGCTCGTTCTCAGCGAGGTTAAATAAGAAGAGTATCCTAGTAGTGGATATCTAATCCAGTTTGGATTAGACCGTGGACGTAGGGGGTTTCCCGAACCACGTAAAAATAACTGTGTTATTTAAATTCTGCATTTTATATTCAGTTGTTTTTATTCTGCATCTATCATACTCATTCAAATCTGCATTCTTAATCAACCTCTAAATACTCGATTAAGTTTTCAAAAGATTTTCTTAACAAGAGCACCGACTAAGTCCACCATCTTTCCGCACACAATACATTGTTGAAAATTAAGTTCACACTTACTTTCAGCTTTGTATATCTCACTTGAGAGATCTTATCTGGATAGAATCTAAACGATTAGATAATCACCTTGTTCTATCAACCTGAGCAATCTGTATTTAAGAAAGCTCACATCTCTCTGATTGAAATAGTCAAGTAAACTGAAAAAGTTTGCATTTGGTGTATTCCCCCCCCCCCATACACCAAACCTTGCTCTTTCGGGACCAACAAGTGGTATCAGAGCAGTGGTTCATACGACCATTGTTTTGTTTCACAAGGTTAATACCTGCGTGGTCAACTTGAATAGATCTAGAAAATCTTTTCATCATCTGCATATTATCTGTTATGGAATCATCTGTTATCAGGGCATGCGAAGAATTCTCCATCCAAGGTTACAGAGAATGGAGCTTCAGAATCAAGATGTGTCTCAAAGCTCATCACTGCCTGATGTGGAAGGTGATAGAAGAAGGACCTTTGGCTATTACAGAAGAAACCACTCGTATCACTGAGACAGGAGCAGTGAAGGAAACTGTACTAAAAGACCCCGGAAAGTATACTTCTGAAGAAAGAAGAGAAGCAAATCTTGATGATTTTGCTAAAGGAGTTATCTCCAGTACTGTGAAAGGAGTTCATCTGGCCAAGATCCAAGATCTTGATACAGCCAAAGAAATGTGGGAAGCACTAAGAGATCTCAGCCTAGGATCTGAAGCTATGATCGAGAACAAGCTATCCCTAGCATGTAATAAGTTTGATGAATTCAAAATGAAGCCTGGAGAAACTATTGAACAAATGAAGAACAGGTTCACTGAAGTATTACTTGAAGTGTCTGCCTTCAAAAAGGATAAGTACACACAGAGAGAGAAGAATCTCAAGATTCTTAGAGCTTTACCACCAAGCTGGGAAATCTATTCAGCTATGCAACCTCTACGTGCTGATTTCAATGATCTGTCTGTAGAAGCACTATTTGATCATCTGGCTGTCCATGAATGTGATATCAGAAGGATACATGGACCAGATCACTCCTCCAACAAGAAGAATGAAACTAGCACTAAGAAGGAGAAAGAGACTGCCTTCAAAGCGAAGTGCAAAACAGATGAATCAACATCATCTACTGCATCAGAAGAAGGAGGATATGATAAGTTACTGAAAGAATTCTCATTGATTGCTAAGAGAATGGACAAGATGGAAGTCAGATCAAGAAAGTATCGAAGGTTCTACAAAGACAACAAGAGTAGATACCAGAAGAACAAAGAAGCAGAACGATCTGATGACAAAACAGAAAGTAGAGGTAATGGTAAAATCACTAATCCTACTGACTATACTTGCTATGGTTGTGGAAGAACAGGACACTTCAAGACAGACTGTCCTGACCTATCCAAAAGCCAGAGAGAAGAACTACGAGCTAAAAGGGACAGAAAGCTAAAAGCTCAACGTAAAGCTATGATAGCAGAAGAAAAAGAAGAAGATAATTCCAGCTCAAGCCATCTATCTGATAGTTCAACAGAAGATGATGAAGCATTCTTTGCTAAAGAAGAAGAAGACTGGGATGAATACTTTGCAGGACTAGACAACGGTCTAGATAATGTAGAGGTAAAATCCTGTAACTCTAACTCTTCAAATAATACTGATCTGGAACAGGAAATAGAAGATCAAGATGAATACTCTTGGGATGAAGTAAATGACATGTTCAAAAGCTACTCGAGCATCAAGAGATTATTCAAAGAAGTAGTTGAAGAGAATGAAAGGATGAAGAAAACAGAACAGATACTAAGTACTGCTAACACACAGTTCGTTGTTAAAATTGCTGATCTGGAAGAACAGATTAAAGGAAAAGACAATGAAATACATTCGCTGAATTCTAAGGTCAAAGATCTCATTACAAGAAACAATGTTGCAGAAGAGAAGATCAAGAAAGGAAAAGAAATGATCTACAAGAGTGATGAACGTGCTAAACTGCTAATTAACATGCAGCAAAAGGGTACATCTGGAATAGGATATCCAGGCCATTCAGATAAATCCTCGTGTACCATAAAATTCGTACCAGAAAGGAAACAGATACCAGATCAAGTAATAAACTTGAAAAATAAGAAGGACCTTCCCCAGAAGATGATGGTTAAACAAGCTGGTAACAGACAATATCATCAAACCAAAGGACATCTTGCCTACTATACTGAACCCAAACAACAGTCCAAAAATAATGTCAACATGACATCACAGAAGAAAGCAGAAAGCAAAGGACCAGAGAGATATCATCTATCTGTTCTTCACTCAAAATCCATTGTTGATGAAAATGGGAATATCATCACCAGCTACATTACTGTTCCCAATTTAAAGCTATTCTGGATTCAAAAAGGGATCTTTGCTAATAACCAAGCACCCAGACAATAAAGGGTAGCTAAATCTATTTAATTGCAGGACCAGAAGGCTGCAAGAAGAAGCAAGATTGCAAAAGGATCAATCTGGATAATTGATAGTGGCTGTTCAAAACACATGACATGTGACAAGAACCTACTATCAGACTACATAGAGAAACCAGGACCTCATGTCACTTTTGGATGTAATTCAAAAGGATATACCAGAGGATATGGAAACATAAAAGTTGGCAAGACCACCATCTCAAATGTTTCATATGTTGAAGGTCTCAGCCACAATCTGTTTTCTGTAAGTCAGTTCTGTGCAAATGGTAATCAAATCATTTTTGACACTAACAACTGCTTGGTTAAGAACAAGGAAGGAGATGAGATACTCCTTACCGGGAAATTACAGGACAGATTATATATTGTGCAATGGGACAACCAGATAGAGACCTGTCTGGTCACTAAGACAGTGTCAGAAACTAGCTGGCTATGGCATAAAAGATTAAGCCATCTCAACTTCAAATCAATCAATAAGATTGCACGAGAGAAACTAGTTGAAGGATTGCCAGAACAAGTCTATGACAAAAGCCACGTTTGTGAAGCATGTCAAGCGGGAAAGCAGACCAGATTATCTTTTTCAAGCAAATCTGCCCAGAGCTCAACCAGAATACTAGAATTACTACATTTAGACTTATTTGGTCCAGTTAAACCATTAAGCATAAATGGTAGGAAATATACTCTAGTCATCATTGATGATTATTCAAGATTTACTTGGGTAATATTCTTGTATAAGAAGAAAGAAACTCTGGAAAAGCTGCCAAACTTTCTCAACAAAATCACCAAGAAAAAGGAAGTTTCTGTTACCACCATCAGAACAGATCGTGGAACAGAATTTCTAAATCAGAAAGTTGAGGAATACTGCAACCAGATGGGAATTAGTCACCAGACATCTGCTGCTAGAACTCCTCAACAGAATGGAGTAGTTGAGAGAAGAAACAGATCATTAAAAGAAGCAGCCCGTACTATGCTCAATGCAACCAGATTGCCAAAGAAATTTTGGGCAGAAGCCATCTATACAGCGTGCTACACCCAGAACAGATCAGCTGTTACCATCAGACATGGGAAGACACCCTACGAGATATGGAACAGCAGAAAACCCAGGATTCATTACTTTCGTTCTTTTGGCTGTCTGTGTTACATTCACAATAATGGGAAATCTCAGTTAAAAATCTTTGATAGCAAAGCTGATCCAGGAATATTCTTAGGATATTCTGATGCTAGCAAAGCTTATAGGGTTTTTAACAAGAGGACTCACATTGTGGAAGTAACACCTCATATTGTTTTTGATGAATCTGTTATTAGTGACAGAGACCTAGATGTTGATCAAACACAAGACCAGAACAAGAACCAGAAAGCAAAAGGGATTCTGTTAGAAGATATTCTAATCTGGAATACATCAGAAGAGAATGAAGTTGAAGTTCCAAACAGTGCTGAAGCAGTAAGCTTGCAGCAAGGGGGAACAGAACAAACAACCTTTACTGCACCAGAAGACAATCAGCCAGAAGGAGGAAACAATACTAATGAGCCAGAACCAGATCAATCCGAAGAATCAAGAGATTCAAATGGTTGGAATAATGATCAAGAAGAACCAGAAACTGAAAATCCTTTTCAAACTTCTCATCCAGAATTTGAGGACCCAGCAAGTGAACCAGAACCAGAGATATCAGAAGAGGAGATATCTGGCAGAAGGAAATGGATTCAAGAAAATCATCCTTCTGAACAGATTGTTGGGAACCCAACAGACAAAGTTAGAACCAGAAGAATGCATGGAGAAAGTGCACTTCTCAGTTGTTATCTATCACGAGCTGAAACCTCTGACACCTATGAAGCACTTAGAGATACAGACTGGGTCATAGCAATGCAAGAAGAACTCAATGAGTTCAAGAGAAACCAAGTCTGGTATATGGTAGACAGACCAAAACATCAAGGGGTGATAGGTGTAAAATGGGTATTCAAAAACAAACGAGATGAGAATGGAGAAGTAGTCAGAAACAAGGCTAGACTAGTTGCAAAGGGATACAATCAACAGGAAGGTATCGACTTTGATGAGACCTTTGCACCAGTGGCCAGATTGGAAGCAATTAGGCTATTTTTAGCATATGCTGCATACAAGAAATTCAAAGTATACCAGATGGATGTTAAAAGTGCATTCCTTAATGGCATACTTGAAGAAGAAGTGTATGTTGAGCAACCACCTGGTTTTGAAGAAGAGAATCCTGACCAGAGAGTATATAGACTAGCTAAAGCTGTCTATGGGTTGAAACAGGCACCCAGAGCGTGGTATGAAACATTGTCAACATTCCTACTGGAATCAGGTTTCAGAAGAGGTTCTGTTGACAAAACATTATTTGTCATCAAAGTCAAAGAACACATTCTGTTGGTTCAGATATATGTTGATGACATAATATTTGGATCACAATCTCCCTATCTGTGTGACAAATTTGCAGAACTAATGAAGAACAAATACCAAATGTCCATGATGGGTGAGATGAATTTCTTTTTAGGTTTGCAGGTAAAACAATTACCAGATGGTATCTTTGTTAATCAAGCAAAGTACATCAACGATCTGCTAGTCAAGTTTGGAATGAAAGACAACAGAGCAGTGAAAATTCCTATGCAATCAAATGGAAAGATAGATCCAGACCCAGATGGAAAACCAGCTAACATTACTCAATATAGAGGAATTATTGGCTCTCTGCTATACCTTACAGCAAGTCGTCCAGATATCACATATGCAGTCGGAGTTTGCGCCAGATATCAAGCCAATCCTAAAGAATCACACATGGAAGCTGCCAAAAAGATACTTAGATATCTTAAGGGAACAGCTTACATTGGTCTCTGGTATCCAAAAGATGATAAATTTGAGCTTACAGGCTATTCTGATTCAGATTATGCAGGATGCAAATTGGACAGAAAGTCTACCTCTGGGACATGTCAATTCCTTGGAAACAAGTTGATATCTTGGTTCTCAAAGAAACAGACATCTGTTGCTACATCAACCACAGAAGCAGAATATATGGCTGCTGGAAGCTGTTGTGCACAGATACTATGGTTGAAACAGCAACTAAGAGATTATGAGATTGATGTAAAGGAGATACCTATATTCTGTGACAGCTCAAGTGCTATAGCTATAACACAGAATCCAGTACTCCACACAAGATGCAAACATGTCGATGTGAGACATCATTTTATTAGAGATCATGTAGAGAAAAAGCATATCAAGATTGAGAAGATTCATACAGACATCCAACGTGCTGATATATTAACTAAAGCTTTACCAGAAGAAAGATTCAAGATGCTGTGTGGAAAACTTGGACTACTCAGTCTAGATGAAGATTACCAGAAAGTTACCAGATAGCTACTACCAGAAAGCTACCAGAAAGCTAATTACAAGAATGACAGAAAGCTCAGTTGAAATAAAATACACGTGGCATAATTTTCTTAATAAATTGACGAAAAAAAAAAAAAGCCATGTGAAAATTATTTCCTAAACGCTAAGTCAAGGGGGAACTTTTAAGGAAATTGAAGCGTCAAGATAAAAGACGTCACTTTCCTAGGTTACAGGGCTGTAAAAGATATTTTTACCCTAGATTTACTAAATCTTCTAGTTTTCGTCATGATTAGCTCAACTTTGGGAACTGGAATCGAGAAAATCCCTGCAAGAAACAGGAAAAGGAAAGTTGCCAAAAGTAAGAGATACTCACACGCTCGCATATAAACCCTAGGATCTCGAGCGTACATCTCACGCAAGGAAAAGCGGCAAAACAAATCCTGAAGCGGGAAAAATCTAAAAAGGGAGGAAATCTTTTCAACTCTTCAATTTTCTTTCTGTTTTATTTCTTTTTGCTTAATTATTTTGCTATATATTTGCGATGTCTTCTCCTAAACTGTTCACCTTCACTTTATCGCACTGAGCACTTCTCAAAATTTCTAAGCACTTAAGAATTTCCCAAATCTTCTGCAAATCTCTTCTCAAACTTAAGAATTTCCCAAATCTTCTGCAAATCTCTTCTCAAAAACATTCTTGCGTTTGACTATGGCACCCCAAACTTCACTCTTTCTTCAACACGTAGCTGAGGTTCAGAAGTTTCTCACACCTGAACCGTTTGTTGTACTTGAAACTCACGGTTTTCGAAAACTTGAGGAAATCTTTGCCATGGTCTCACGCTGCAAAGGTTTTCAATTTATTCAAACTTCTTTATATCTGCAGTTTATTGCATATTCTGTGTCTCCTTGACCTATGAACTGTTTTTTTTATTACTGTTTTTGTGCAATACTCATGCTTGTTCATATGAACTGATGAATATGTATATACTTGTGTGAATGTTCTTTTGATGCAAAGGTTTCTGCAACATTGTTACTTCACATCCTAAGATGTTTCTGGGAAAACAAGTGGGATCCTTCTATTTGACATGGCAAAATGACAAGCATGGCTTTGAAGCCAATGTCTTGATGCCGATTGGAGACAGAACGAGTAAGACTCCCTACAACGTGATAGAGATGATTAACCAAGCCTATAGGTTAAAGGATGAAGGCCTATCCTTGGAAGAGATCACTTCTGCACAACTGCAAGAAGCAGTGGAAATAGTAATGGTGGTACCGATAAAGTACACTGGAAGAATGTTTCAGAGATCTCTACTTCAACCAGGTTTCAAGTTACTACTGGAACTGGTTCAAAGGATTTTTCTGAATCACAGTGGAACATATGACCAAGTGACCCCGGAGAAGTTCAGAATTCTCACAGCTGTTGTACTCAATCTTCGAATCAACTGGAGCAGAATTTTGTTTGAGCTGATGGCTAAGGAAGCCAAGTTGGTCACTTACACCAAGGACAGCAGAGGCAGAGGAACTTCGGTGGAAGTTAGGAGGAATCTGCGACACTCCACAAAGATCAGCCTGATGATTGAGAGATTTTTCAAACAGAAAGTCTGGGATGACGCTGAGGAATACAACATCAATCACTCTATTCCTAAAGACCAACAAGTGGTATCTCAATTTTTCAACAAGATTCCAGACGAAGTGCATCGTGTTGCTGCACTGGAAATGGGTAGTTCAAACCCTACTTGGATGCCACCTACTAAAGGTGTGGAGAAGAAGAAGGAGAAGGTGGTAAAAGAAAAGGGCACCAGAAAGCGAGGCAGCTCTGTGGAGACAGAAACTTCTGCCTCTCTGCCAAAACAGAAGAAGAGGAGACTCCAGAAAGTTCAAGAATCATCACCACCACCAGCAGCAACAACAGAACAATCAGATTTACCAGCACATGATGAAGAAATAACACAAGCAGCAACTGAACAACCAGAAATCCCATCAGCAGAAGCTCAACCAGAAACAAGTCATCCGGAGAAAGACTTTTCTCCCGCCAGAACAGCTACACCTTCTCCAAGCAGAATGGAAAGGATAAGTGAAGAAGAAGAGGAAGGAGAGTCCGCTGATGAGGAAGAAGCGAAGACGCGACAGGCAGAGAGTGTGATCAATCTGCTTGAGAATGAAGCAGAACACTCAGTACTGGAAGACTTTCCTGGTATTCAATCCTTACCAGAGAGTTTGAATGCAGCCAAGCGCATCAAGTTCTACTTGCTGGTTAAAGACAGCGAGTACTACATTTTCGATGCTCTGCTCCAACTCAAATCAATTGATGAATTAAAGAAAGAAGAAGCCACACTACTAAGTCTACTCCAGGTTACTACCGTCCAGGAGGTCAGAACAGAATACCACCAGCTCATCTCTGACCTCATGAAGCAGGAGGCAACAGCATTAAATATTGACCTGCACACACCACACCCTGATGTCCGGATGGACGAAGCTGTACCAACAGAACAACATCACCAAGCTGAACAGGGTGAACCTTCCACACGACAGTCTCCCAAGAAAACACCCATCATCGACCTCGACTCAGGTGATGATGAACCTATTGGCCAGGCCATTGGAGGAGAACCCACCAATGAGCTCTACACACAGGGAGCAGCCCAGAAACTGAAGAAACACGTGAACTTCTACACTCTGGAAGAGTTGCTGGAAAGAGAAACACAACCTTTCAACAACTATCAACTCGACAATCTCATCACACTTCGAGTTGAAGACTGTTTGACAGACACCTGCAACATCCTACAAGAAAAAGCTACCCAGATCCTTTCTGATTTTAACCAACACCAGAAGGACTACGTCAACGACATGGATAAAGACCTTAGGGGGAAAATCAGAAAGATCAGGGATGATCTGAACAAGAAAATGGATGATGACAGAGAGGTACACGAAGCTGATCAGAACAAGATCCATCTGCGTTTAAAAGGCATAGACGAAAAAGCAGAGAAGGCCACTGCCTTGCTTGCTGACCTGCTGGCCAAACAAGATGAATCAATCAGTGCTGCTGTTGAACAGAAAGGAAATGCACTCGCTGCTCAACTCAAGGAAGACACTGACCTGTCCATCCACTCCCATCTAGCTCTTTTTGAAAAAGAGAAATTTGTGGAGCTGATGCGGAAAAACCAGGTCGCTGTCTTAAATGACCTTCTTTACCCAAATCCAGAAGAGTTTGAGCAACACAACAATCGCCTTACTGCTGTTGAAGAACTCCAAGAGACATATGACAAGACTCTGTCAACACTAAACAGCAGGCTTGAGCAGAAACTTAATGCTACTGATCAAACAGTTAATCTACTGCTCGGGTATAAGGCTGATGCTGAGGATAAAATGGCACAAATGACTGAGGAGATTACCTCTCTGCGTACACTCATCAATACCCTCTTTGATGATGTCAAAAAGGGGGAAATCTCTGGAGGAAAGGGAGGCAAAAGCAGCAAAGGCTTAACAGAGACAACAGATGCTGGAACAGAAACACCAGCACCAGCTCAACCTAGACCTACCACTCCTCCCAGACCAAACCCCACTCTGATGGGAACAGAACCAGCACAAACCACAATTCACACCCCCAGCGACAAAGGCAAGAAACCAGTCGATGAAGGGGACCAGATTGCTGAGCTGCTGCTTTTTGGAGTGAGCATGGATCAAGCCTGTGATCCAGTGTTCAGAGCACAATTCTACAAAGATCAGGCTGAGAGAGAAAGGAAGATTGCTGCACAGGAAGCCAAAGAAAAATCCTTTCAAACTCCTTTCTCCTCGCCTTCGTCTGCTGAACGCTCACAACAACAGTCATCTGCCTCGACCACCCAGTCCAAGAAGAAAAAGAAGAAACCATTCTCCTGGAACCTATCCCTGCAAAAGAAGACACCAACTGACGTATGGGTTCCAGAGAATGATCAAGCTGACTGGGAAAAGGTTAAACAAGGGTTCATTCTGAACAGATATTTCCTAAAAGAGCCCACATATTCAGAATCGATCCCAGATGAAGACTTTAACCGCTACCTGGAAAATTTCAGAGATCAAGACCTTATCAAGAGAATAAGAACAGCTGCTGCAGACGCCAAAATCCAGCTGAAGGCACAAGAGAAGGAATTCATGATCTGCCCAACTATACCAGGCAGTAATCTTCCAGACAAGACTTATATTCTGAACTACATCAATCAACTGGCGAAGATTAAAGGCTACAAGATCGATAACCACGATCCAAACTATGCCAGGGTGAGAGATGGTATATATGAGAGCATCCAGCTGGTGTCTGACGCTCAGAGAGAGAGAATGAAGAAGGGAGGTGCAGCAAGATGGTTCTCTTAGATAGATCTTTTGTATCTTCTGCTTTTTGCTCTCTGTTATCTCTATTGAATTCATGTACTCATCAATTCATATATCAATGAATTTGGAGTTCTTATATCTTTTCTGTTGCTTACTGTTATTTAACCTAAATAACATATAACCTATCTGGCAGAACATGATACAAGTTACATTGTTTTCACTAAGTGTGGTTTTGACATCATCAAAAAGGGGGAAATTGTTGGGAACCCCATAAAATATTCTAAGTTTTGATGATGCTTTTTCAAAACACACTTGGTATTATAAATGTTCTGTACTTTCTCTTGCT
>JAPKLX010001872.1:2979-17112 GCA_026898415.1 Leonotis leonurus
CTTTTTAAACTTCAAAAAGGCTACTGTAAGGTTCTAGGATCCATCCTTTTGAAAAGTTTGAAAACTCTGATTTTGGAGTCTAAGGGTCTATTGGGCCCCCCCCCCCCTCTAGACCTTGACCACTTTAAGGGACCAACAGAGTCTATGAAAACGACCTCCTACATCCACTGTTACACCACTTAGGTGCCAAATTCATTAAAAATAGATCACTTAACAAGTATTTCCCCATCAGAGCTAGATCTCACAAAGATCACTAGTCTAAGAACAAGAAAAACACCTGATCTATTCACTCAGAATAAAAAGACTCATAAAAGTTTAAAAACCTCACCAAGAGTAATCTACACAAAATACATTTTACAAATATACAAGTATATGAGGGAACAACAATAAAAATGTGATTCTCACTAAGAAATCCTAACCAACTATCCTATGAATCATAGAGAAAAGAATATCTCGAGTAAGCTCTCTGAAAGTTTGTTGGCTGTAGACTTGCTTAGTTTGAATGCTTAAATTGCTTAGGTTGTTGTTGTTTCCTCTTAATTTCTTCTCTATTTATAGTGGAATAGGTGTATTTTATCCATTGAAAATTAAAAAATTTGAAATCTCTAACCTACTGCAGCATGTCACCTTTCAATTTTTATTGTGATTAAATATCCTATTTGGAACAATTTGATTGGTTGGTACTTATATGACACAATTTATATTTAAATGCCATGAAATTAATAAGAAAATATATTGTTTCAACTTCTTAGTCCCTTTTTCTTTTAGCTCCCTACGCTGTATCATCTTCAATAAGAAATGTAGCACATCAACATTGTTAACAATCAGCCGTAAACAAAAATTGATGGAATTCTCAAATACGTACCAATTATCATCAATACTCAAAATTAAATACAAAAATTGAAAATTAACACAACATTTAGAGGAATTCTCTATCCCATGTCATTTTTGTGAACACAGAAAAACCAAAACATTTAAAAGAGAATTCTTGAAAAGAAAATCAACTCAACAGTTGAAGGAATTGTTAAATCTCCTTCATCATCAACTATCTAATGAACAAAGATTCACTGCGTCCAATGAACAAAAATTCAAATTTCATTTATAAAATTATCTATGAAAGAAAAACAGAGTACTCAATTTTTTGTAAATATTTTTCCAAATTCAAACATTATGACAAGCTCGATGTAAATTAAAGCAACTCACTCGTAAAATTTCATATAAATAGTCATATATTAGAATTAATCAGTAAAAATCCGCCAATAAATAAAATAGAAAAAATCTTACATCAGTACGAAAACTGGAAGATGACCTGCTCAGAGGACTAAAAACAAAAAAAAAAAATCTGAAAGTAAAAGGACCAATTTTAAATTTCTAATGTGAGAACCGAAATTATAACAAGTCTAAGATAAAAGATAAAAAAGAAAAACTATATTCTCTTGTTAAATTTAATTTTAAAATTTAATTTTTTATTAGATTTTTTTATAGATCCGAAGCCGCTAGGATTAGGGTTAGGGTTAGGGTTTAATATAAAATAGAGTGTTTCTTAGAATTTCTCGGCAAAAACACTTTGACGCCGCCCTTCAAATAATGCTAACATTCCCAATCTCACGTTCTCTTGAAAACTGCAGATAGCAATTCCGACTTGCGAGTGCTCTGCAAATGTGAAATTGAGGTACCAAAGAACTTTAGAATGCCAATCTTTCCATTTCCAAAATCCTTCAATTTCCGATTTGAATTTTGTTTTGATCAGGATGTGAAGGCTAGACTTTCCACTTCCAAAATTCTCCAATTTAATTTCGATTGAATTTCGAAATTGTGTTTTGTGTTGTTTGTAATTCCTATTTATTGCATAATTTTGTGAGAATTATGTGTTTTGCAGGGTATCTAACCATCATCTTCCATCATGAGAGTGCTGTTATTTTGACAATTCAAATGAATACGATATTTTTTTTTTGGTAATTTTAATTGGATCATATTTCTTGTGATTATCATTATTCAAATTATTTGTTGTTAGTCAATTAAAGTGCTTTTGATGTCTAGTTCTGAATGCTGTGGCGTCAAATTAATTATTTTTGCAGATTGCATTCAACGTGGTTTGGGAAATTCTTTCGTTCAAGGAAGGTTTGTGTTTGTATATTATTTTATTTATTTGATTCCTTCTACTTACAATTTAACTGATTGGCTGGTCCCCTTTGTTAAAAGTCTTTCGGCAATACATATGCTATAATTATATATGTTTAAAAAACTTAAGTCTCTGTATTTAGTTATTCAATTTTTAAGTAACGTGTTTATTATCTATTATATATTATCTTCTTCCTCCTCACTATCAACAACAAAAGCAAAGAACCACATTTATAAGTGCAAAGAGATACATAAACAGTCATACGCCATGAGAAGATCAATGTACAAATCTGTGGACTCATTAACAGTCATGTACTTCTATCTTAAAAGAATTTTCAAGTTCAGCATTTTTTGAGTTAATGACATAAGCCTAATCCCATCAACAGGAAAAGTGTCTTGCCCTTAGTTCTACTAAAAGGTTCATATTAATTGAATTTATTGAAATGATAAATCTATGTGGAAGAAAAATAAGCAGAAAAATGTATCTTATATAGTTAAACCAATATAACATCCTTAATTTTTTGCCAACATTAAAACAAGATATATCCTTACCAGTATCCCAAATTGCAAGCTTCAATCTGTTAACCCCAACAGATTGATAACGTACTTTACCTTGAAATCCAGTCCTACAAAGAGAGACGTAAAATTGAAATAATCTCCAATAAGACTAATGATATATAAAACATTTCTAGCGTTTACATGTATGTTCCAAGAGTATGAACATAAAGAATAATATTGACTGAAAAATAAGAAATAAGTTCTGCATTCTAATTCAGATTTACCTTTGTCATAATCAACATTAACCGTTGCCGTATTGTGGAACAACAAAAGGACAAATACAACACAAAGATAGTACAAAGCAAGTTACCAGCCCATGTCATCAAGAATTTAAGTTCAATCATATCCACTATTGACCAAACTTCACATGAGATCCACCAATGTAACACAACTATAGCTAAAAACTATAGCAGTTTTTTTGCCCTTCTGGGTACAATTTGACGAACACCGACCTGGAAGAACATCATATGTCTGCAAAAGAAAGCTAAAAAAATTAATAAGCCTCCTATCCTCCTCCTCCTAATATAGTGAATAGGTAATAGCATGTCTCAATTATATAATGGAATTCAAAAATAAGTTTCATATATATGGCAGGCAGTCTATGTCTAACAGTCAATTAATTAGGTATGTTTCGTTTCTTTTGAAAAGAGGTTGCAGTAAAGATAAACTCAGAAATGTTGCTCGCCATCAATAAATTAAGGTACAACAAGATAGATTGAGCTAGCGAACAGGTGCAGTAATCTACGTAACACTTGACTGGCAATAAGCTATATTAGCAATTACATGCTTTTAAGGTGAGTAATTATGGAAACAGTGATTTTGGACTGAAGCCAACATGGCTATAGAAGTAGAAAAGCATAATATATAATTGACCACAAATCTACATGGTGACGACATTAGTAATTGCAGATCTACATGGTGACGACATTAGTAATTTGTTTGTTGCTTTGGTGTCGTCACCATGTGTATTTCGAATTACCTTCTTGTCCTTCCAAAGCACGTCTTTTAGCGACCTTCTCAGATTTGTGGTCATTTTGATGTCCACCTAATGCTTGTTTGTTCGCAAACTTCTTTATGCATAAATTGCAGGAGTATCCAATTTCCTAATTATGTATCATATTTCCATTGTACATAGGCTCATACCTCTTAATTATTCACTTTTGGGTGAGTGATCTATTTGTGAATGCAAATTTCAGCAAATTGGTTTAGATCTAGAGATAACCTACATTTCTTTACATCTTTTGTGCTTCCATTTTTTTTCTATGTTTCAATTGGAGAGTATTTCGGCATTTTTGGGATAAATTATTGATTGAGCTACTCAATCTAGGTCTAGGGAACAATAGTAAAAAATGTAGCAGCTCTAATTTGACTTTCTATTGTTGAATTCCTGAATTTATATAGTGTTAACATTGATGTTGGTCTTATCCTCACAGCGTATCCAGCTTGAATGACCTTTTGACAATATATTAATAAACAATAATTAATTTGGAGGCTGATAAATTTTGTAAATGATTTGTATACTTAGGCATTGTGATTATTCCTAATTAATTAGTTAATTGGTACGCTTGTCTTCAATTCGAAGAACAATTCATTGGCTTGGAGTGGCTCTATACTATGATAGGCCATGAAAATCAAGATATTGAGTGTCTATATGTTGTGTAAATGGCATGGTATGATATTTTTCAAAATTATAAGGTTAATTTCTGTAAGTGGCAACGTAACACTTACTTTTATCTCCCTTTTCTCTTTGAAAAAAAAATTCATGTAATTTTTTAATACCATTTTTGAATGAGTGATGCTTCAGATTTTTGGTTTTTTTACATGACAAAAGCTTCTTTAAATTTGGTTAACGAAAGTTTTATGAAGAACTCGGTAATACTGTTAACCATACTTAATCACGATATAGTGATTTTGAAAATAATAACACATAAGATCAAGCTCTTTTAAAACGTGATATACCTCTTACAGTATTACTTCATATATTAACTTTGAAGAATTATTCTTTACTATACATATATAATTTATTGTTTTGTTGCATGTTCGTATTATTTATCCACTCCCAAGAGAATCTTTGAGCGAAAGACAGCTAAGACGGGTGGCGGCAACTTTGCAGTTCCGGCGCAAACAGTTACTAATTTCGATCCAGGACAACTTGCTGTGTCTAAACAGTTAAAGATTATCAGGTGGAGTTGTGCTACAATGCCTTGGCAATTCACCAACTGCTCAACTTCTCTTTTCTGTTTTTGTGGTCACAAATTGCTGATTTTAGAGAGTACTAGTTCTCCGGTCCAGATCAGCCGGTGAAGCAATACTTGGGAGAGCGCACCGTTGAAAGGGCTTGTAAAGATAGTGACTAAACATGAATAAAGTTTGGAAGTCTACGAAATGCATTAAAACTCTAGCTATTAACAATATTCATTTCTAGATGACTATAAATAAGCTTTCTTGCTCCTTCATATACATGAAACAGAATAAGCTAGAAGCTACATGACAAAGGGTATCAGAATTGATTCCCTTAGCTGGCATTGTATTCCCTCCATGTTGATTTGTTGGATGTACAATTACATCTCCTACTATCCAATTGGGTTTGTCTCTTCCTTGCAGCTGCTGGATTGTACATGGGCTCATATAATCATATATGGGTGTATGATCTCTATTACTATATGAGCTCATATCGTGCGGCCACTATGCATGGGCTCGAAATGATTTTTGTTATCACGTCCCTCACTTCGAGTTCGTCACTCCGAGTTTATTTCTGAGACAAACAAAGAATTGTCCAGATAAAGATTTAGTGAAAGTATCAGCTACTTGATCTATACTAGGGACATTAACGACATTTATCTCTTTCCATTGAACTTTTCTCTTAAAAATGAAGGTCCAATTCCAAGTGTTTGGTTCTAGCATGGAAAACTGGATTTGAAGTAAGTGAAATTGCCCACTGATTGTCAACCCGAGTTCTTCAAGAAGATATCTGATCACAGGTGGTGTAAGGTAGACTTGTATACTCCGCTTCGGTGCTTGATCAAGAAATTGTAGCCTGCTTTTTAGAGCTCCATGAAATGAGATTGTTGCCTAAGAAGATACAATATCCAAATGTCAATTTTCTGTCATCAAGATCTGATGCCCAATCAGCATCAGTAAATTAAAGCCACTAAATCAAGAGACTTTGATGGAGAATAGGTGAGTCCATAGTTGATGGTAGTAGCAGGGTATCGAATAATTCTCTTTACAGCTTTCCAATGTGTGTCAAGTGGTTGTAGCAGAGACTACTTGTACAAGCCATGAACAAGCGTTCCTTTGAGAAGTGTGTTGACTGATCCTTCACAAGACAAACCACGAGCTTGCGAATCTCCAATCGCATATGTGTTGGCACAAGGACAGAAGTTCCGGTTGTTGTTTTGAGGTGGAGTATAGTTATGATCTTCTCTATATAAACACTTTTCAGCTGTATGGTTGTTTCTATAACAGATTGTATATAACTTAAATCAAAACTAAAATAACAAACAGATTATAACTTAATCAGATGGAAGCTGGAATACTCTGCATGTGTTTATAAAAGTATCCATATATCTTTGTCAAGCAAAATTGCTAACATGCCTTATTTAACAAGCAGGTTGCATGTCAATCTTTTCATAAAGTAATCATGTGATTCCTTCTCACGAAACAAAATCTTATATACGCTCTCAATGAAAAGCAAACGTCAGAACACACTTGTGAACATCTTAGCTACATTCATATATATTAATCTCAATAACTATACCGTACAAAGACAGTCTCATTTGCATAAGCTAAAAAATTTTAGCTTCATAATGCAAAAGACAGTCTCAGACTTCCGGTGATTTCTCCCAAGGTTACTCTACCGTACAAAGCCTACACGAACCTTCATTGCATACATAGTAATGATCTGAATAGCACTTGTCCCTGATAAATAGCCTAGGGTGTGATTGCTTTAAAGAATAAAGTAATTTATTCCTTCAAAACATGCATGTTTTGTTTTGAGAGATAGATTACTTTAGGGTGGGTTACTAGTGAGGCAAGTTTTTAACACCCATAACACATATAAGGCCACCTACTTTTAATTGTTACAACCAAGGCCAAAAAGTGTTTTTGTGTACTTGTGACTGAACAAGTGTACCATAATTCATTTTATTATACCTCGGGTACTATTTAAACAATTATTGCACTGACAAAAAGCTGCGATTGATGTGACGTGTGTCACTGTTCACATCACATCGGTTAATGTGCCGGTCACATCAGTGATACTTGTCGATAATATTTCCGGCGATGTGTACCATTGAACAGATTGGTGTACTAATGTACAAATTTTTGTACTATTGCTTTTGTACCACAATGAATTGTACTATTACATCTCTTTTCCGGCAACACAAATTTATATAATTTCCGGCGAAAACGATGATAATAACTTACATTTACTCATACTTTTTTCAGGCGAAAACATGATAATAATTTCAAATAATTATTCAAGCCAATTGGTTCCGGCGATGTGTACTATTGAACACCAGACCGTCTGCCTACAGATGTTGCCCGATCCACAGCTGCTCATCCATAACCACTCTGCAAACATCCATGAAAGTCGCCTGCTCTGCCGACGTACACATCTTCACACACAATGCCAGCCGCCTCTGATGTCGATCGCCGCAAATCGCCCAATGCCGGAATCTCGCATTTTCAAATCCTCCACAACCGTCGAGTATCCGATTGAAACCACACAGCAACACCGCCAACGCTGCACTCAGCCGCGCGTCACCCAAATCCTCTGCTCTCACCATTCAACAAATTACCGGAATCCAACACACGGTCGACAGAAACCGTTCGCGACCTATTCCTCAACCTCTGCAACAAATCGCTGCCCCCAGTTCGAATCTCAATCTTCTGAAAATCAAATCCTCCGCCCTTCTCCTCATCTCACTGGAATCGCGATTCGTGCACAGCCTGCCGGAAATCTCGATAGCCAGATTTGATGCTCGCTGGAAACAGCATCGCCACAAAGCCTTACTGCCGGATCTTCGTTCAATCTCGCCGTCCTCTGAAAAATGGCCGACTCACCACTGAAGCCGAGTCTCGCCGATTCGAGATACCAGCCGTCGACTGAAGCTGCGGCCAACACCAGAAACCGCCCTTGCAATCGGCCATAGCTTTTTCATTGTGGAGGAAAGAATTTTGAATTTCAAATATTGGAATGAACAGAGATGGCCATAGCTTATTGATGTGAGTCTCCGCATTGATTTGACCTTTACAGAGGTGTGTGGTATAATGTTTGGCTACGTCTCCTTTTCCAATTTACTTTTCAGAAATGGCTTTGGTTGTATTGTCGAAAAAGGTGTGGCCCTTTTTTAGTTTTGACACTTAAAAGTGTCCTCAGGTGTTATTAATCCATTACTTTATCCTTTAAAACAAACACACCACTAACAATATATTTATTATATGTCTCAGAATGTACCTACAAGTTTGAAAATAGTTTAACTAAGACGTGAAATAATGCGCTGGGGATTGATATTGAAATTGGGTTGTAAACAACATATTAAATATACAGTGCTACAGCAGTGTACGTTGCAGCCATTCACATTTTGTCACCGAAATCTCACCCTATCAAAATCGAAACTCACTTCCATGGCTAGACACGTGAAAGCACTGACAACAGCTCGCTGCCCGAGCCACTGATTCAGTCTTTTCTGACCGGAAAAGAAGCTGCCCAGACGAGCATTCTCTCCGAATCTTGGTGCACGGCCTGGATGACCCGGCCGAACGTCGATTTTGACCAGTCCGATGATACAAACGAACACTGGGTAACTAGGGAAAACACAACACATACACTCTTCCTCAATAGAGGACCACAGAGATATCTCTGCCACAAACCTTTACGGCTGCTAATAATAATATTTCTGCATAAAAATCTCCCTAAGGCAAAACATATCATCTAATATAATCCAAAAAGGCCCATGAACAAAGCCTTAATCCAAATACCAAAAATAGCGTACTATATAAAAGGAAAACACTGAATAAAATCCTTACTAAAAATACTAATCATGTAATTATGCCTGAAATTATGCTATATCAATTAAGAAGAATCTGACACAATCATGTTGATATCTTCGCCCTTCGCCTATACACCTGTATCGGCTTCGGGCTCGTTCTATCATCCAACTTCAGGCAACTAATCTTTGGCGACCCGGAGAGGAACCCGTTTGAGTCGATGTCATCATGGATCGGATTCTTTGATGCAATCTGCTCTACTTGGAGAGCCCCTGTTCTATTTCTGACAAGATGGGTGTGGGAGTAGAGTTGGTAGTTGGTGTGGTCTTTGCTCAAGGCTAGATCGTCGATCATGCATAGCCATGCCTTACAAACACTTCTGTAGCGGTAGAGGGACATTGTCGACAGTCGAAGAAGTATTTCCCGGCAGATTCCATCTGACATTTTAAGAGCAAAAGGTATAAATGAAGATGAAAACAGAGAAGAAAAGATGTGAGAAATGCTGCTAAGACTTGCATGTCCATTTATTTGTGTTATATTTAAGTTTAGTGTTTTATTAAAAAATTTATATCTTGCTATTAGTTTAAACTAAATGTACTTTTCTCTCCTATCTATTTACACACTAGTTCTATCTATTGTCCCAAGTGGCAGAGTCTTAATTATAAAGAGCGAAGTTTTTTTTCATTATTTTAACAAATATCACATAAATAAATTAAAAAATATATAATTAGTCCAATGTGTAAGGTGAAAAATGTGAGTGAAGAGTTTGAGGCCAGGGACAGAGATAGTAATGATAAACAATAAAAAAAATTATGCAATTG
Source organism: Leonotis leonurus (assembly GCA_026898415.1). NCBI lineage: Eukaryota > Viridiplantae > Streptophyta > Magnoliopsida > Lamiales > Lamiaceae > Leonotis > Leonotis leonurus. Next base: position 12,474 of record JAPKLX010001872.1, read on the forward strand.
TGGCATGGGTTAAGATCCATTTAGTTATGCCCAAAAATATAAAATTTACCGATTCTAACCTACTCGGTTTGGGTAAAATATATATTTTTTTAATTGCTCTCAGGTTGTATTACTATAAAAATGAACATGTATCACTATAAGAATAATTATGTGCTATTGTAGGATAAGTGGTACATAATAGTCCTTATAAAAATAAATATCTGTCCTCATAGTAACAAATGTAAGGTTTGCAAAATATGATATTATTTGAACACAATGTGTTGTTACATGGGGAAATATAATTACTACATTATTAAAATTAATATAAATTAAAAAAAAACTAGATTTTAAAAAAATAACAATATCGAATCACACATTTTTTCTCTTAAAAACATGTATTTGTCGGACAAAATTTTGTTTCTATAAGGGCAGAGAGTGAATTTTATATTTAGTCTTGACATTTTTTTTTTTATTTGGGAAAAATTCAATTGACTCGCTTAGAATTTGTGTGTTTTCTTTCTTTTTCTTAAATAAACTAAAATTACATGTGCAATTGTTGCATATGAGTGATTTTCTAAATGATACGTACTGTCTAATTCATACAACATGTATTTAAGTTGGGTTGATTACCAAAATTTCACTGGATGTTTATTTAATTACCAAAGAACCTAGTAGTTGAAATGAATTATCAAATACCCTCTACATATACTTAAAGTTTGTTTGACTGATAAATAATACAAAATTAAAAATAATCAATCGATACAAACACATTAAATGAAAGAGATTGTTTATATACTCAATTGGTAGATTCACCCATTAAATTTTTTATCTAATTAAAGAGATAAACATACCCATTGAGAGCTGGATGGGAAGATGATGGTGGCGACAGTGATCTAGGGGATTGCTGCTGCGATGGGCGACAATTACAGCGTGAGTTTGGGGAATGTGTGTACAGTGTGAGTATATACCACCAAAAGCCACAAAATCGGATCGATTGTCTACAGATTATTCTTATTGCTAAATCTGGACCGAAAATTTATCTGTTGAAAATTTTGGGCAAACCTATTATTAACAAATTTTAAATCTAGACGATAAAACAAAATTAGGAAAAAAATTCACCTCAAATCTGTAGTACCCGATGAATTGAAAAAAATGTTCTAATATCTTTAGATTCTTTCGTGTTTCAGACTTCCAAATGAATGCTATAATTCAATCTTACCAAATCTACCACTGGATCGTCAAAATCATCGAATAAGTGTGGATCGCCATGATGATGAAACAAGTCTACCACTAGATCGCCGAGTTTAGGCTTTGAATTTGGACGATCGACAGAAGCGGCGACGATCGATGGAAACGGCCAATTGGCTGAGGGGCAGTCGAACTAGGGCTTTCGATATAAATGGGAGGAGGTAAGAAAAAACCCTAATATATTTAAGTATAGTATACAACGCATTACTCAAGAAAAGGAATCAGGAGGGGGGGAGGTCCGATGTAGTTACTGAAGGGCTACAATATTTCTTAAGAAAATTTAACATGGGCCGTAGCCTTTTCGTGGGCTTCTACGAAAGTATTTGCACCCAACCAAACAAATGAAAATACCTTAAACCTTTTTATTTAAGGCCTTTTCAGGCCTACCAAATAGCCCCTTAATTTAAAGATAAGTACGAAATATTTGTCACTTAAATATGTATTTATTTTTATATTAAAACATATTTAATTAAGTGGAAATAAATCAAATGTAGTCCCATTACTTAAATTGGTTCCACTTTTAGTTCTAGCTATCACATGGATTTTTTTCAATTTTAGTCCCGATAAATGCAATATAAGTCATTCCTCAGACGAAAATGCATGTGTGACCTTCTAACTCAACAAATAATAGGCTCCATGCTATTATTATGAAATAATAAGAAATTTTTGGATAAATTGGACCCAATTTGTATTTATCTTTTTTATTGTAAAATTTTGAAAATTTTAAAATATTATATCATACAGCTTAGGTGGTTTAATCTGTCTTTCTTACTCAATGTCTAAGGTTCAACCCCTTGCATCTACATTATATTTTTTTAAGTTTTATTGTCAATCTTTTTCTCTTCAAATCATTAAAAAAAATTGAATAATTACTTTATTTTTTAATTTAATGATAATTTATTGGCATTAGTTTGTAAAAATAAAAAATGTCTTTAAAGGTAAAATCTTTAAAGTTCTTTACAAAAACTTGTATGGAACCGAGTTTACGGTGAACTCGGGTTATCAATTATCACTGTCATGTGTATACACTATCACTGTTATGCATATACATTATCACTATCAAAATATCAAGTGTATTTTTATAACAGTGATAGTATATATGAATAAGAGTGATAGTGATTATACATAACAGTGATACGAGTTCATGCGAACTCGAGTTCACAAGAGATCTACTCAAAGTTATTTGAAAACGTAATCTCTAATTTTTTTATTTCATGTCTTAAATATAAAAGTCTTCAGTTCTATTTTCATTCGAATCATGCATAATTCTAGCAGCTATAAAATAATTTGAATAATAGTTGATATTTTTATTTTTATTTTGTATCTTCTTCAATATATACCCTTTTTTGTTTCAATGTGCATATACATATTCAATATTTTTTCAAATATACGAATTAAGACAGGTTTGTCCATAATTCTACAAAGATGGGGTGTGTATCACTATTTACACAAGACAACAAATAAATCATAAGAATTTGATTTGTTATCGGATCAATAAGAATGTATTTTTCAATAATCCAAAGATTAAGCAAGTCAAACTCCCTATTAGTATATAATAAATGATAAATATATTTTTATAATTTTATCTTATGCATGAATATAAATTGTATTAGACAATATTATAAATGAGACATGACCTTAATATATTCATATTTTAAAAAAATTAAAATTTAAAAGCGAAACTTTGTCCTATGTATGAAATCAGCTCACAAATTACTCTATTTTTGAATAAAATGAGTTCCCGCGTATTAAACAAAATATTAGTAAGAATTAAGATTAATGATATATAATATTTTTTAATAAAAAATATAAATTTTAAAAGATATTTTAATGAAATTTAATATAAAATTTATTTTACATAATTTTAAAGTTTTAATGTAATAAAAAATTATTTTAAGTAATTTTTTTATTATAAATAGTGATAAAATTAATAAAAAAATAAAATTTTTATTGATTAAACTATTTTTTTAAAAGTGGTTAGTCTCTAGAAATTTAATAAAATCTATTGATTATACTCGTATATATTTAAGTAAAAGTAGTATAAAAATAATAAAAATAATGAAATTAAATAATTTATTTTAATATAATTTTAATTAAGATATTTTATTTTGATATTAAAAACTCATATTCTTAAAAACAGTTAGCAAATCAACAACGCACCATCAAACATTATATTTTTTGATATCACCACACCATTATTATTCACTACAAAATAAATTCATTTTAACGAGGGCACTAGGGAGGGGAATGGCGAGGGGAACCCAGTTGGCTAGGGATTTAACGAGGGTAAAACGCCCTCGCCAAAATCTCCTCGTTATTCAATAACGAGGGGAGAAAAAAGTCCTCGGGAAATAACGAGCATTTTAACGAGCACTGTAAAAGACGTGGGCAAACATGTGCTCGTTAAAACCCTTCCTAAAGTGCTCGCCTAAACCCTAGCTATTGGCGAGGGCGTATCATGCCCTCGTTACCTGGCGCGCCAGCAAATGGCGAGGGGAAAAAGTGCTCGCCAATGTCCACGTCAGCAGATGGCGAGGGCAGGTATGCCCTCGTTAAATTTTTTTTTTAAATAAAATTTTCCTGATATTGAGGGCCACACCAAAGGCCTGTGCCATTTTCGCCTGTGTAACGCAATTTTCATATAATGCCCATTAATAAGCCAATTTTTGACTCCATTGAGGATTGAACACTCGACCTCCTATTTGGTTTTAGACACAAAATATACTAACTTATCCTATATTAATTTGATGTTTGGTTCAATATATAGATAAAAATATAAAATTAATAAAAAGTTTAAGATTAAAATTCAACTTAACTCATGAATGATAGACTATAATTCATTGTTCTCCCAAGAGCATTCCCGTGAAGAATGTCCGAAGTGGATCCACCATAATCCAACAAAAACTGTCATAAATCTAAAAAATATATATATATATAGATGTTAAACGGGTCACGGGTTGGTGGGTCGGCCTATTTAATCCTGTAATTTACCGGGTTTAGGTCCGAGTATATGGCGGCCCGTATAAAACCGGGCTTTTTTTTGGCTGGCCCGGTAGCCCGGTTTTATTTTTATTAAATTAATTATATAATATAAATTGAAAAGTGGGGTCTGGTTTTCTCACTGTTGTAATTTGTAAACTTGTATACATTAAGTCATTAATACTTTATACTTACATTTTGTATTATAATTTATAACTAGCTAACATAGTAACATGTTTATTAATTAACTTATTACTCATATTAATTATTAATTTATTAATTTGTTATTAACTAAGAATTAAAAATAGAAAATAATAGATAACTAGATATCAATTAAATTAAGTTCTCATGTTATTCAATTATGGTTAATGTGGGAATTATATGGATATGTGAACTTTGTGGCTTATGTTGTTAATGTGTGAACTTTATGAAT
>JAPKLX010000549.1:0-28100 GCA_026898415.1 Leonotis leonurus
GTTTTTCCTTGATTTTACTTAGAGAAGTGAAATGGGGGCGTGACAGAAAAAGTAAAAAAAAGGGGCTGCCCTTTTCGATTTTTATTGAGTCGAGCCCGAATCGAAAAATATCTAGAATTAATGTTGATCGTATGAGTTAGATAAACATGTGTTTTAAGTTTCAATGAAATCTAAGCATGTTAGGTTTTAAGAAGTTAACTTGAGCTTGTCGGTTTATATGTTTTTGATTTTTCTCGGATGAATCGAATAGACGAGCATGTATGTAGGTTATATACGAGTATTATGTGAATTTACAGAAATTTATCGAGCATGTAAAAAAAAAAGAGAAAGGGGCGACAGTTCTGCCCGGATTTTGTCTCGTCGTTTTAAGTACAGAATGTGTAGAATTTTTAACATAATAAAATACTAGATCGAGTTAGAAGTAATCTCCAACTTGAATCACCCCGTTTTGTTGTGTTTTCGATTTGTTATGAATTTTTCAAAATGGTTGCGCAAACTGCCAATTCCAGCGAAAATCTGGAAATTTATCTAATTTTGAAAATTCGTGAAAAATAGAGTAAAATGATTTTATTTGTTTTGTCTTCGGATTATAAAACTTTGCGATGTTATGGTCACTCTAAAGTTTGATTCGATACAATTGGAATTATTTCCAATTTATTATGATTTTTCAAAGTTAACTGCTCATTTAGCTTGAACATGTGTTGAGCATATTGTGAATTTATCGGATTATTTTTTCGTCAAGTGTGCAAACAAAATTGAAAATAAGCTTAGTGATTACATGGTTATAATCATTGTTGCGTTTTGTTTCATTCGTATGAGCCATTTATGTGGCCCACAAGGGGTCGAAAAGAGGTTGATTTACCCACAAGGGGTCGGGTCCAAAAGGGACCGAGAATAGTCTTATTTAATCAGTTAAGCTAAAGAGGTTCATTACGTTATAGTGTATTAAAGTTTCATGATATTCAAAGATGATTTGATATTAGACGAGCATGAGTGCCGAGAAATGATCAAACATGAAGTTATGTGTTTAATCAAAGTCAAAACATGGTTTGGTTAGAAATCATCGAACGACCCTTCTAGAATCTAAATCCGAAACTCGAAAGATAGCCGAGTTAAAAGACCCGAGAATAATTCTCAAATAACAAAGGATAATAATTCCTTACACTTAGAGAATATAATTAGATGCACTCGAAAATGTTATCTCACTCGAGGTTTATTTAAAAGGGTACGACGAAAGGTCAGGACCGCAGTTCGAGAACGAAACAGTTGTCAGTCAAGACGATCCAAGTAGGCTTTCTTATATTAAAAGAAAATATGCGTGTTTATCCGCATTTATGTTATTTCTTTTCAAATAGCTTTTGAATTGAAATTGATATTTCAAGTATTGTTTTGCCATAAATGTTTTATGTTTTGTATGATACATATCTGCTATGATTATGAAATCGAATTCGAGTTCCAGTGGGTAAGCATCCCCACTCGAACTAGTGTACACAAGGACCGTGAGTCATCTAGCGGGTTGGCCGGTCAAGGTGTCCGTGGAAGGTGGCCACCTTCCCGGCACATAGAAATTACATATATGCTTGATTATTAAAGAACTTAGACTAATCAGTCGAACTCAGGATTTTTCAAGAAAAGAATTTAGTGAACATAGGTACTTTCAGATAAAATCCCTATGTATCACTTAGAATGGCTTGACAATTATATATGTATGAATGCGATTTGACATGTGTCTACTGAGTACTTTTGTATTCAGCCCTGCATGTATTTCTAAATGTGCAGGTTGAGACGTGATGAATGGAGGTGCTATGACGGGCTTGTCAGTCTTTTGCGTAGTTGAACTCTTGGGGGTTTACGTGTCTTCATACACGTGGACTTATGTAGATCCTTTTCCGCTGCAAGAGGTTTCATCAATTATTGTTGACATATGTGTCAATTCAGAGTTAAACTCTTTGTTATGAACTAAAACTCAATTATCGAAATATCATTTTGTCTCAGTGAAAGTCCACAGTTTCCTTTTTATCTTTTATTTAATTATTTTATAGTCGCGTATCCCAACTTTGCCACCAAGGGTGAAGGACGGTCGTGACACAAATATATAGTATAATTTTTTTAAACGATTTCTTAATCATAACTGTAACCGTTCTACATGGTTTGATTCCAAACCGTAATCCGTCGTAACAACGATATGATTCTTATTTTAAATTTTTGGAATGGTTAGGTTTCAAAGTGTAATTGTTAACACCCCTACTTATGTAATTTTACAAATTCTAATTGGTTTAAATAATAATAATAAATTGGATATAATAAAATTGATCACATATTCGTATTTATGAGTGTCTTACGATTTTCGTAGTTTGAGTAAATTTTTAACTAATATTGATATATATATAATTTATCTCACATATATAAATAAATATGTAAATGTATAGACATTCAGTAAATACCAATAGTTTTTTTATAATTATAAAAATAATAAAATACAAAAATTAAATTATATAACTATTTAAACATATGTGTAAATTGAAAAAAAAATCATAATACATATAGTTGAAGTCATTATTATTTATAGTTATATTTTGTTATCAAATTTTAATTTTTGTTATGTAATAAAAAGTATTTACCTACTTTTATATAACGAATTATTAATTTAAAGTCAACTAAAATTATCATTCAATTTGATTCATGATTTTAGTATAAATTCTTATAATAGTTATCGCTTGAAAACTTGTTTTAGTATATATATCATATTAATCTTAAATAAAACTTTTAATAAAATTAGTTAACACAAAATATACAATATTTTTATATAGTTTTCATATATTATAACTCTGTTAATAATTATATATTATTTAATTTTAATGATATATCTATTTTAATAATATATGATCTATGAATTAAATAAAAACTTTCATAATTAATATTTATATAAAAAAATAAATAATAACTAAATCTTCAATATTAATAGTAGAAAAAATATAAACATAAATATAATTTTACATAATTTTAGAAGAATTTTATATATACAAATTACATGTATGAGATATATGTATATATATATATATATAATTATTTTTAATTTCTTAACTTATTATAACTTTTGTATATTAAATATATTTTTTATATATATAATATCAAATAAAAGTTTTTGTCGAGATCTTTAATTTAATATGCATATTACAAATCAATTTGAGTGACAATTTATGAGATAGAAAATAAAATTAGTTATTTATTTAAATTTTAAAAATGATTTAAATTGATATATTTAATATTTATATGATTTTTGTAGTTGAAATTATATACAAATTTTTCTTTGAAATTTAAATTGAAATTAGTGATTAATTTTATATATATAGATTAATTTTGTATTAATTTATTTAATTTTGAAAAATAGTCAAAGTAATAATACTCGAGAAACAATATGTAGTAAGAATAATTAGTTTAATATTTGATTATGAAATTTTAATAAATTATTTGTAAATGTGGTGTAATCCATCACATTTTTTTTAATTTTTTATTTCTATATCTACAAATTGAATTTAATAATTGATGAATATGTTGAATCATGATTACCCTCACATTTGAAAAATAATTACAAAATTATCACTCAAATTAATTCGAAATTGAATGCTTCATGTCTTATATATATAGATATAGATTTTAAATTTTTTAAAGTTGATTTTTTTATTTATTAGTACCTAGAAATATTTTATATATATCATTATATTTAAATAACTAATTATTCTGAAATTGAATGAAATTATTGACGAAATAAAATATTTTAACAAATTAAACCAAATCGAAAAAAATTTAATTATTTTGATTTAATTAATTTAATTTTTGGTTTGATTATTTTTTAATTCCAATTTTAATTGATTTGACTCAATTTTTGCCAAAATCACCAAATACTCCAAATATTCACATCTAACTATATATACTATTGTCACGGCCCGATCCCGAAGGTTCACGAACAAAGAAACTCCTAGTTAACGAACAAAGAAACTCCTAACATTAGCACAAGATCTTGAAGGATATATAGAAGGTTCAAGTCGGTCACAAACTCATAGTGCACTTCAAGAAAAAAAATAGACGAAGTATCTCTGATAAAACAAAACCTCAAAGTGTTGCAGCGGAAAACAATAGCTGAGACAAATATATGAAGATATCTATCTCTGGGCCAAAACAACGATCATCACAGTTAACAGCAACTCTCGCTCAACACTTCGCCATCACGTCAGCACACAACCTGCACATTTAGAAATACATGTAGGGCTGAGTACCAAAAAGCACTCAGTGGTTTAAGCCTATAAAAACCTTAAAAATGTAGTCATGCATTCTCATCATAGTGAATCATAGAAGACTTGTAAATACTCCTATATTCACAAAACATTTTCATTCGTATTACTCGCGGAACACCGCTCTTCCCTTCGCGGAACACACCGCTCTTTCCTTCATAACTATCCATATCTGTTTAACACCGGGAAAGCTGTACAACTTCCGCAAACGCTTCTCTTCATCGGGACTGATCACATAAAGGCTCACAGTTCACAAAGTACCGGCCCATACGATTCACAGTACACCGACTTCCGTGTACACTAATCTTGGAAGGTAAACTTCAACCAACTCAAGATCCGATCGATTACATACGTTGGCAAGCCAACACAGATAGGAGTCATATATCAAACCCATTCAAAATACAGTTTATGCATGACATAATCATAATTGGCTTGCAATCATTTCAAAATATAACTCAATAGCTCAATATTCACATATATAAAGCTCATTTGAAAATAAAATCATATCGCCCACCTGGTTGAAGCGTAACCACTTATCTCGTTCTCTTTAATTCTCTTGGCATAGAAATCCACGTCCTTTACTTGATCGTCGTCGTAACTATATTCGTATAGAAAGCGTAAGAATCTACAGAAATTTATATGTGAGACTCATCTCTTGAAATTCTAAACTTAATGTCTCATTCATACTACGAGCTCATAATGAAATCCATTATATACTTAACATCTTTATAATTCTACTACTAATTTAGTAGGAGTTCAATATTTTCTATAACTCTTTCATTAGCTATTTGAATAGATCATTCTTAAGATAAACTCCTTCATATATATGTATTAATCAATTATCTACTATGCAAATTCAATAACGTGGGTGTAATACAAATTATATAAATCATAGCCTATATTTTCCCAAGTTCTCATTTCATCTATATATATATGTTTCCCTTATCTTTCACTCCACATTACTCCCATCCTTAAAATAGATGAATTAAGGTTTAATAAATTATCATTTACAACTAAGCCCACTATTTATTTCATTAAGCAACATCAATTTCTTATTCTAGCAAATTATAGTACAAGCACATCAAATAGAATGGCCCAATGGACTAATTAACCACCTTTGCTCAATCATAACTATTAATAGAAGGTGGGCGGAGAAGAGGTTGGCAATTGTGAGTTGCTCTGATAGAGAGAACATGCGACAGAGTGAGAGATGGGAAAAAGAGGAGGTTAATGTTTTAAGTGTTAATGGGTAAAACTATCCATTTTACAAAGTGTACATGCACAAAATACCCAAAACATAATGTACATGTTAAAAATACCCACTTTTTGAAAAAAGTTTAAAGTTCTCTTACACATTGCATTGAAATCAACAAATGTTTATTGTTATATATGAATAATTACTTCATTATTAACTCATGATTTGTCCAACAATTTATTTTCTCTCTAATTAAATAGTAAATGTGAAATAAAAAAATTATAGGAAGTAAAAAAATATTTTAGTATACAAATTAAATGTTATTCTATAAAGAAAATTATAGAAACTGGATAACAATAGCGTGTAAATAAATGATCAAATGATCAACAAACTGTATATTAATATAAATAAGTTCAAGATGATATACAATAAATATAAAATTTACTTATCATAAAAAATATGCAAAATATATTAAAATTTAAATAATAATATTAAAATATTGTCTTAGTTCCCAAATTTTACTAATTCGGTATTGAGTTATACTTATAAACGTTGTTCGAATATTTATTCAATTAATTTATAGTCAATCTAAAAGTTATATGTTGACAAATAGGAGAATGAAATTTGATTTTTCAAATAAATATTTAAATATTCAATGGAAAATTACAAGAGATAACTATATTTAAACATTTAATTAGACACAATATTAAGAACCAAACATAAAATTTATGATAAGAATAAAGGTGTAACAACCGGTGCTAAACTAAATCCACCGGCGGTTAAGAGGCACATGTGATTCTGCAGTCTTTAGCCACCGGTTGTCAGTGATATATGCTTAAAAAAATATAATCTCATCAAATACTTAACAACCGGCGGCAATACATGTGAGATAATGCATCACCGGTGGTTAGCCTACCCACCGATGGATGCTCCATAGCCACCGGTTGTACCATTTTTGAACAGTACAGATGATATCAAGTCATAATCTATACATGCTTCGACAAAAAATTTAATATATACATGCTTTTTACATCAACAATCCACCGGTGGATACAATTTACGCAAGAGTTAGCCATGGTTGGTGTGGGAAAGAGTCTTCACGGGTTGTGGGTTGTGGTCTGTGAGTCGTGCGAGATAGAGAGGAGACTGTAATGAGGAGAGGAGATGACTGAGATGGTGGTGGTGGTGGTGGAGAGGAGAGGTGATTGAGATGAGGGGTTGAGAAAAGAAGATAGCAACCGGTGGTGGTGGTGGTGATGATGAATGCTTTGGAGAAGAGATAGCAACCGTTGGGGGTGGTGAAATAGGAGAGAGAAGAGAGAAGAGGGTAGGTGAGAGGAGTAATTATCGTCAAATAATTGTATTGGTCAAAAGTTTAAAAGTGTGTATTTTTTACATGTATATTTAGTTTTTGGGTATATTATACATGTTTCATTAGCAAATTGGGTATTATTAATTTTCTCCCATGTTCTAATTTGAGGAAAAAAATGAAAAAGAAATACTAAAATCTGAAATTACTACTCGGGCCGGGATGCAATTATTTTCTTTAGAGCCGACCCAATCTCCTAAAGAAAAACTTATGGGATAAAACGAATATCCTAATTAAATGGGCCAACCCATTTTTAAATGAAAATCCCATGAACTGAATTTTGGTGATGAACACCATTTCATGACCAAACTACATATTTATTATTTTGATGGACTATTCTTTAGGCATTAGTCTAATGACGTTCCCATTTAATTTAAATAAATTATTATATATTCATTGATTAATAATTAATAAGGTTTGAACTTAATTAAAGTGGGATTTTAATTAATTTAATTGGTTAGATTAATTAAATTATTTAATTACTTGATTAATTAATAATTAATAAAAGATTAATTATTAAATTAAATATCTTAATTTTGATGATTAGTAATTCAATATTCAATGTGTAATCTTAATTAAAGATTAATTATTATTTGAATGATTTAAATCTTATTTATTAATAATTAATTATTTAATAAATATTATTGTACATAATTAATTTGGTGAATCTAAATTAATTCAAATTGAGACTTGAACAATTTTTAAGAGTCTCTACTTACAAGAGCTTCATCATAATTTTTTATTCCTATGTTGAATTTAGTTGCTTCAAGTAAATTAATTGCAAACGAGCAATTAATTATTTCTTGAATATTAATAAGCTCTTATTGTTTAGAACAAAGTTAAGGATTAAGAGAAAATCTTAATCTTCGTTACTATTTTGTAGAAGGGATAATAAATATTAGAATTTATAATTCTATTAATCATTTGTATCGAGTCAATAGAAGTTGTCTAAGAACTCGAACGATTCTAAATGTAATTCGTTACCTGGAGGTCCATCAAGGAAATGATAATCAATGAACGAGAAGGAGAACTAGGTTTACCATCGAATATTGGTTTCCAGGTGGGTTTACTATTCAAACTATAATTTTATTGTATTAAAGCATGTTGAAAGAAAATGTGAAATGATTGACATGCATAAAATTATTTGTGTTTTGTGTGTGATTCCTATCTGTGTTGAGCCATGTTTGCGAACTGGTCAACTTGTGAATAACGATCGAATCTTGAGCCAAGTGTTGGTCAAGGTTAGTGTACACATGGGGAGTGTGATTGTGAGTCATTACGAACCTGTCCACATAGGATTGTGTGTCAGTATTGACCGATCCGGTGGCACCCATTAGTCAATGTCTGGGGGAGTAGAACCATTGCTCACCAGCGTTGTTACCATTTTTAACATTTGGGGAAGCAGTAACTTTGCTCACAACATTGTTATGATTGATTATACCTGGGGGAGTGGGAACATTGCTCACCAGCATCGATTACAGATATGGATGAGATACATGGAAAAGAGAGTGGCCGCTCCAACTTTTGGTAAAATCAAATGAATGTTTAGTATTCATAGGTTATTTCAAGATACTTGTATTATATTGTGTTAATGTATGGACAATAACTATTTTTTTTGGCATAACCAATAGAGTACATCAAGTACTCAGCCCTGCTTGTATTTCCGAAACACTTACAGGTTGAGTAAGGACGATGGTTGAAGTGCTGAATGGAGGTTGTTGTTCTGTCAAGTAGTAAGGGGTTAGTACATATCTTCATATATCTGTTAATGGATTTGTTATTCCGCTGCAAATCGTTTATTTTTATTGTTTTCCTTTGTGTGGTCTAGATTTGTTATCTAGAACCCTTAGTGACATATTTCGATACTTGAATTTTGTACATTATGCTTTGAACCTTTGAGAAATTTCTATGAGCATTATGTTCCATTTAAGTCTTTGGGCTATTAACTATCATTTGTATTCAATACCGGAGTTTTGTGATCGATGTTATTCTTAATTACATTGTTGTTCCAGAAATCTTTCTTTCTTAAGCATTTCTTTATTTCACCACCAAGTCACGCTCCTTTGATCCTTCCTTTGGGATAATTGGGTTGTGATACTTTTCTTTCCCTACTTTTGTTAAACCATGAAGTAAGTTGCACTGCAAATTTCTCTAGCATTCTCTTATTCTTTTATATTCTATTTTAAGTTCAAAACTTAACCTGAGATTCTTAAGTCTTGAAAGCAACCTAGAATGCTTTATCTATGCAGAGTAGAATTCTTGATAGGCAGAGTACTATATTGAAACTAAAATTTCATAACAAAAATCACGAGATAATAACCTAAAAAAAAAATAATAACTTAACATAACTAAGTAGAGATATAGAAATATAAATGTGCTTTTGAACGTTGATAGCTTGAAGATTTTTTAGCAGAGTAATGGTAGTATGATAGCTTGAATTCTCGTACTCTTTCCTGGAAGTGAAGGTGGTATTTATAGAACCAGTGCAAGAACTATCCGTTAGAGAGAGAGAGGAGTCCTTCCTCTTCGCATTAATGGTTGCAGTAATTGCATGGCAGTGTTGTTGATGCACGCGCTGCCATATGAGCGTCTTGTTCCACCTTTCATGCGATTTCCCAGTACATTGTCATACTAGGAATGATTCACCGTACTGTAATTTGATATTCTCGTACTTCATTCCTAAAAATATGTTGTTGATGTGACAATACATCGAGTGGTTGACTTATGACAAATTTAGGTATGTCGGCAGTTCACCATAGTTATTGTGAGGACTAGCTCGCTCAATCTTTGATGTAGCAGGTCATTTAAAATCGAGCTGTTCTTTCACAAGTTAATATGTTTGATTCCAATTAACACTACTTCTTGTTAAACATAACAGATCGTTTTGGACAAAACGACCTATTGATATTTCGACAGCGGACTGCTGGAGGTAGTTTCTCTAGCTGTTCCTCCTCTTGTGATGTCTTCAAGTATATGAGTCTTCTATCCTAGTTACAGCTTGATAATTAGGACAGGTAGTTAATTTATCTAACTGGTCCTTTTACATTGTAGTTGTTTTCTACACTAAGTCTAGAAGAACAGATCGTTATAAGTAAGTTTGAAATTTCAAACTTCTTTTACAATTTGTGATCTGTAAAATAAATTCTAGATATCTAAAACCAAGACAAGTAAGGTGGACAGCGAGCTGCCAGTATGAGAGACAGATCGTTATATTTACAAAAACGATCTTCTCACAACTTTAAGACTCACTGTCTATACAACTTAGAAAATATTTATTTTAGTAATCAATGTGTCAAGGAAAGCTTTTACAAGAATAATCCATGTTGTAAATAAAACGACCTGCTTCTTTTATAATCAAGTTGTTCCCTAAAAGATGACATTGACCACTTGGTTTTATAATATCATAAAGATGACTAAGTGTTGTTTCGAGAAACGTCATCAAAACATAAATAAATTTATGGGGTTCCCAACAATTTCCCCATTTTTGATGATGTCGAAAACACACCTTATAATTTTCTTTTAAGTGTATAAACACATCAGTTTGAATATAGTAGGGAGTTAGAATGCATAATTATAAAACATTAAATAACAAGTATAAAAACATTGTTTGGACAAAGAGATATTGTCATCTGGTTGTTTTTCAAAACCAAGAAGTTCAACCTTTATTGATAGAGTAGATGTGCCCAGATAGAGAAATTGATTACATAACAGCTAGCTGCTAATTCAAAGTTTGAACAAAATGATAGATAATAAGTCTTCATTGTTGAGGAGGTGGTGGGCTTTGATCCTTCTCAGCTGATTGTGATTGTCGTTTTTGTTCAGCTAGCTGAGCCCTTCTCTTTTCAACCATCTCCCTTTGCCTTAGCTCCGAGGGCACACCAAAAATTGTATATATTCCATTAAATAGTCTTTTGTAGTCTGAGTTATTGAAATCAATAGGATAGTTCATGAGTTGAGCATATCGATTGATTGCATTGAGAATAGCAGTGTGATCTACTTCTGTTGTGCCTGGTATCCTTGGATAGAGAAGTGTAGTTTTCTTGGGAGCAGTGAGAGAAACATTCATCATGGCAGATTGTCTATGTAGATATTCAATGAATGTTTGATTTTTATGCTGGCTCAATAATTCTCTGAGCAGGTCGTCGACTGATCCACCTTGTACATCTTGATCCATTAAGTAGTAATTGTTGGGAACCCTTAAATAGTTTGATTTTGATGATGATCTCTCGAAACATACTTAGAGTTAAATTGTTCTACCTGTTAACAGATCACTGCATATAAAGTGAATTCTGATAGAGAACAGATTAGGAGATGACTTAGCTTGTAAAGGAATTATTCCTATAGAAGTCATTTCTATAATAGTATAGGATGAAGGCCATGATTTTTCGCCAAGAAGAAATCGATTTGCTGTAACAGACAGCAACCAGATCACCGACCAGATCGATGACCACAGCAAAGCACCAGATCGATAGAGACATCAAACCACCAGATGACATCATCCTACACATCATATCCTCTTGCCACGTCAAAATTGAAGTCCATCCAACAGGGTTTGGAAAGAGAATCCACTATTGACATAAGGAAGGAAAGTAACCGTTAGCGATCTGCTTTCCATACTTAGAGGATTAAGTTAACGTTTTTACAAGGCAAGAACAGATATGATGGATATCATTGATTGGAAATCCACAATTAATCTCACGCCAATCAACAACGGCTAGAATTTTAAATTCAAAGCCTATATATTTGAAGATCAAGGTTTGGAGATTATGATACGCGAGCTACATTGATAACATACTCTCAAGCAAATCTCTGAACCAGACTAAAAGCTTCAAACTACCTTTGATTTTACATCACACCAACCCAACCTCGATTCAAGTCTGTCTTATCGAGAGAAAGGAGATCACCCTGCTAGCTAGTAGATTTCTAATGGTAACGTAGAGGTAATCTGTTGTAAAGGGACATGACCCCTTACTTCGTGCATCAGTATCTCTCTAGCTTTGATTGGTACTTGTGACTCGTTCTCCACGAGTATAAAGAAGAAGAGTATCCTAGTATTGGATAATCTGGTCTAGTTTTGATCAGATCGTGTACGTAGGGATTTCCCGAACCACGTTAAACAACTGTGTCATTTATCTTTCTGCTTATTTACTTTCAGTTGTTTATTATTCTAATAACTCTCTGCACTACCATATAGTCTGCATCTTTAATCAATCTGCTTTAATCAATCTGGTTAATCTTTAAGGTTTTCTATACAAGAGCACTCACTAAATCCACCATATTTCCGCGCACACACAATACTTAGAAGATAATAAGATCACTCTTATTATTGTCTAAGTGTCTACACTAGAGAGCAATCTGTTTGGACTGACCTGGTATCGATCTGCTGATCAATCTGGTTAGTCATCTGCCGAGCAATTTCTTACTTAAGAATAGCTTGAACTCTCTAATAAATAACCAAGTAAACTGAAAAGTTTGTATTTGGTGTATTCCCCCCCCATACACCAAACCTTGCTCTTTCGGGACCAACAAGTGGTATCAGAGCAGTGGTTCAAACGACCATTGTCTCTGTTTTACAGGGATAAACACCTGCGTGGTCAACTTGAATAGATCTAGGAAAACCTATTTTTCATTCACGTGCATACTATCTGCTATGGAATCATCTTTTGTTAGGGCGTGCAAAGAATTCTCTATCCAAGGATATAGAGAATGGAGTTTCAGAATCAAAACTGCACTCAAAGCCCATCACTATCTGATGTGGAAAGTTATAGAAGAAGGCCCACTACAGATCACTGAAGAAGTGACGGTAACTACTTCAACTGGTGTAACTACACAGATAGCTCCCAAAAATCCAAGAAAATATACTGCAGAGGAACGTCGCGAAGCCAATCTGGATGACTTTGCTAAAGGGATCATATCTAACACGGTCAAAGGCATACATCTGGCCAAAATCCAAGATTTGGATACTGCCAAAGAGATGTGGGAAGCCTTAAGAGACTTATGTCTAGGATCAGAGGTCATGATTGAGAACAAGCTGTCTCTTGCCTGTAATAAATACGATGAATTCAAAATGAAACCAGGCGAGACCATTGAGCAAATGAAAATGAGATTCACTGGAATCCTCCTTGAGATATCCGCGTTCAATAAGAACAAGTATACTCAAAGAGAGAAAAACATGAAAGTACTCAGAGCACTTCCATCTAGCTGGGAGATATATGCAGCAATGTAACCACTTCGTGCAGACTTCAATGAACTCTCTACTGAAGCTTTATTTGATCATCTTGAAGGCCATGAATGTGATATACAAATAATTCGTTGACCAGATCATCTGTCCAAAAAGGCAGAAAGCAGCTCGAAGAAGGATAAAGAAGTAGCCTTCAAAGCGAAGAGCAAACCAGATGAACCTTCTGAACCTTCTATACCAGATGAAGAGAAAGGTTATGACAAATTACTAAAAGAGTTTGCAATGATCGCCAAACGCATGGACAAGCTGGAGGTCAGATCGAAGAAATATAGACGTTTCTACAAAGACAACAAGAACAAATTTTACAAGAAACGTGACAATGATCGACCTGATAACAAGGATGAATCAAAACAGCAAACAGGTTAATTCTCAAAAACGTCTAACTCAATAAATTATACCTACTTTGGTTGTGGCAGAACAGGTCACTTCAAAACAGATTGTCCTGATATGTCCAAAAGCCAAAGAGAAGAGCTGAGAGCAAAAAGAGATCGAAAACTCAAATATGAGCACAAGGCCATGCTAGCTGAGCAAGATTCAAGCAGCTCGAGTCATTTTTCAGACAACTCATCAGAGAATGATGAAGCATTCTTTGCCAATGACGAAGAAGGTTGGGATGAATGCTATGTGGGATTAGACAACGGTCTGGATGAGGTCGAGGTAAATTCTTGCAATTCAAATTCCTCAAATGATAATGATCTTGAACAGGAAGAAGAAGATCAATCTGAATACTCATGAGAAGAAGTAAATGAGATGTTCAAGAGCTATTCGAGCATCAAAAAACTTTTTAGAGAAGTAGTAGAAGAAAATGATAGACTGAAGAAATCAGAACAGATACTGAGCACATCTAACACCCAATTCGTTGCTCAAATAGCTGATCTGGAAGAAGAGATCAAAGGAAAAGATAGAGAGATTCACTTTCTAAATTCTAAGGTTAAAGACCTCATCAACAGAAACAACATAGCTGAAGAAAAGATAAAGAAAGGCAAAGAAATGATCTACAAAAGTGATGAGCGTGCCAAATTGCTAATCAATCTGCAGCAAAAAGGCACATCTGGATTAGGGTATCCAGGTCACTTAGAAAAATCTTCGGAGACCATAAGCTTTGTTCCAGAGAGAAAGCTAATACCAGATCAAGTAATAGATCTAAGGAACAAGAAAGATCATCCCCAGAAGATGATGGTGAAACAGACTGGGTACAGACAATACCATCAAACAAAGGGACAACCAGCCCATTACACAGAAACAGATCATGTTCATAAAAAGAATGTCAACAGGACATCACCCACTAAGAAGGGATTGAAGAATGATGGAATAGAGAGACATCATCCATCTGTATTCCATTCTCTGTCTAAAGTTAATAATGATGGGAACATCATTACCCGTTATATTTCTGTTGCTAACCCAAAAATGTTCTGGATTCGAAAAGAAACATTTGCTAATAACCAAGCACCCAAACGTTGAAGGGTAGCTAAGTGTAATTAATTGCAGGACCAGAAGACTGCAAGAAGAAACAAGATAGCTAGAGGAACAATCTGGATAATAGATAGTGGATGTTCAAACCACATGACCTGTGACAAGAATCTACTATCAGATTACATTGAAAAGCCAGGACCACAGGTCACCTTTGGATGTAACTCAATAGGATACACCAGAGGATATGGAAATATAAAAGTTGGCAAGACCATCATCTCAAATGTTTCGTATGTTGAGGGTCTTAGTCATAATTTGTTTTCTGTAAGTCAGTTCTGTGCTAACGGTAATCAGATTGTTTTTTATACTAACAACTGCTTTGTGAAGAACAAGGAAGGAGATGAGATACTCCTTACAGGAAAATTGTAGGATAGGCTATATATTGTCCAGTGGACAAACCAGATCGAGACCTGCTTAATCACTAAAACTGTATCAGAAACAAGCTGGTTATGGCACAAGAGATTAAGTCACCTAAATTTCAAGTCAATCAACAGGATTGCCAAAGAAAAATTAGTGGAAGGACTACCAGATCAAGTATATGATAAAGATCATATATGTGATGCCTGCCAAGCTGGAAAGCAAACCAGATCATCATTTACAAGCAAAACTGCTCACTCAACATCAAGAATACTAGAGCTTTTGCATCTGGATCTGTTTGGACCAGTTAAACCACTAAGCATAAATGGAAGGAAATACACCTTAGTAATCATTGATGACTACTCAAGGTTCACCTGGGTCATCTTTCTGTTAAAGAAGAAAGAGACACTAGCCAAACTACCTGATTTTCTACACAAGATCACCAAACAAAAAGAGGTGAGTATAGTTACTATCAGAACAGATCGAGGAACAGAATTTCTCAACCAGAAGATTAAAGCATACTGCAATAAGATGGGAATCACTCATCAAACCTCAGCTGCTAGAACACCTTAACAAAATGGAGTTGTTGAGAGGCAAAACAGATCACTTAAAGAAGCAGCTCGTACTATGCTAAATGCTACCAATCTACCCAAGAAATTCTGGGCAGAAGTGATCTACATAGCCTGTCATACTCAGAACAGATCATCAATAACACTCAGATATGGAAAGACTCCATATGAGATCTGGAACAACAGAAAACCTAAGATCTCTTACTTTCGCACTTTTGGTTGTTTGTGTTACATACACAATAATGAGAAATCTCAATTGAGGACTTTTGATAGCAAAACTGACCCTTGAATATTTTTAGGATATTCTGATGTCAGTAAAGCATATCGAGTCTACAATAAGAACTCTCATATTGTGGAGGTAACACCTCATGTTGTCTTTGATGAGTCTATTGTTGAGTACAGGTCACTAGATAATAGACAGACAGAGAACCAGATAACTACAAGAAAGATGAATGAAGTTCTACTTGAAGATATTCTTATCTGGAATTCAAAAAGTGATGATGAAGATATCAACACTCCACCAATTGCTGAAGAAGTTATACAGCAAGGGGGAACAATCCAACATGAACTGGATGAAAACAGATCACCAACTGAAAGCAATGAAACAGTCATTGCAGATGATGATCAATCTGGAAATCTAAATCCAGAAGAAAGAATAGATGAGAATCCATTTCAAGTTTCATCAACAGTTCACACTGAATTTGAGGATCCAACAGATCAACCTGTTCCTGAGATATTTGATGAAGAGATGACCAGGAGAAGGAGATGGATACAAGATCATCCACCAGAACAGATTGTTGGGAACCCATCAGATTGTGTGAAAACAAGAAGAATGCATGGAGAAAGTGCATTGTTAAGCTGCTATCTCTCTCGCATTGAACCATCTGATGCTCATGAAGCACTACAAGATGCAGATTGGATAACAGCAATGCAAGAAGAACTTAATGAGTTCAAAAGAAATGAGGTCTGGTATCTCGTGGACAGACCCAAACACCAAGGAGTAATAGGTGTAAAATGGGTGTTCAAAAACAAACGAGATGAAAATGGTGAAGTAGTCAGAAACAAAGACAGATTAGTAGCTAAAGGCTATAATCAACAAGAAGGCATTGATTTTGATGAAACATTTGCACCTGTAGCCAGACTAGAAGCAATAAGGCTATTGTTAGCATATGCTGCACACAAAAGATTCAAGGTATACCAGATGGATGTCAAAAGTGCCTTTCTAAATGGTATCCTTGAAGAAGAAGTTTATGTGGAACAACCACCTGGATTCGAAGAAGCAGATCCAAACCAGAAAGTATACAGACAAAAGCCGTCTATGGTCTAAATCAAGCCCCTAGAGCTTGGTATGAGACATTGTCTACATTTCTACTAGAATATGGATTCAAAAGAGGATAAGTTGACAAGACCTTGTTCATCATCAAAGTCAAAGAGAATATCCTCTTAGTACAAGTATATGTAGATGATATCATATTTGGATCCCAATCTACTTATTTGTGTGATAAATTTGCTGAACTTATGAAAAATAAGTACCAAATGTCCATGATGGGCGAAATGAGTTTCTTTCTGGGTTTGCAGGTCAAGCAGTTACCAGATGGTATTTTCATAAATCAAGCAAAATATATTCATGATTTGCTGACTAAATTTGGGATCAAAGACAGTAAACCTGTTAAAATCCCAATGCAGACCAACGGGAAAATTGATCCTGATCTAGAGGAAAAATCAGCAAACATCACTCAATACAGAGGGATCATAGGATCATTACTCTACCTAACTGCTAGTCGACCTGACATCACATTTGCAGTAGGAGTATGTACGAGATATCAAGCAAACCCCAAAGAGTCTCACATGGAAGCAACTAAGAAGATATTAAGATATTTTAAGGGAACCGATCACGTTGGATTATGGTATCCATGTGAAGACAACTTTGAGCTAACTGGATACACAGATTCAGACTATGCTGGATGCAAGTTAGATAGAAAGTCAACATCTGGTACATGTCAGTTTTTAGAAAATAAACTGATCTCTTGGTTCTCAAAGAAACAGACATCTGTTGCTACATCAACCACAGAGGCTGAATATATGGCAGCTGGAAGTTGTTGTGCACAAATACTCTGGTTAAAACAACAGCTCAAAGACTATGAGATCGATGTCAAGGAGATACCCATTTTATGTGATAGTTCAAGTGCTATAGCTATCACACAGAATCCTGTTTTACATACCAGATGCAAGCATGTGGATGTGAGACATCATTTTATAAGAGATCATGTTGAAAGAAAACATGTACAGATCAAGAAAATACACACTGAAGTACATAGAGCTGACATCCTTACCAAAGCATTACCAGAAGAAAGATTTAAGATGCTTTGTTGTAAACTAGGACTATTAAATCTTGAAGAAAAGACCAGATTGACTTAGATCAAATCAAGTTCAATATTCCAACAGGGAATCAGAATCAGATTGATATAGACCAGATTGATGGAAAACAGACCATGTAAAATTCCAACTGGGAATTGACACCAGATCATCTAAATAAAAGCTAATCGATTAAATTCAAACTGAGATTAATTAGCAGATCATCACTCAGGATTGATGTCCAAATAAAAGTCACATAAAACAGATCGATTGCGTTAACAACAATTTGTTAATTAGGAGATCGATATGGACCAGATAACTAGCAGCCACGTGGATATTAATAAATTTTTTTATTAATATTCCCATTACTTGGTCAAGGGGGAAAGTCAACAAGATACGACGATTAACTCATAAGCCTTATGTCTAAATTCTGACATAATATACCAAATCCTTTATTTTTGATGATTAAGTACAATGTTTGGGAAACGTGATCGAGGAGATATTTACCAAACCAATAAAAAGGAAGAAAAATGATGGCTTAAGCAAACACGCGCCACACCGCAACCATAGGATCAAGCGCGTGTATCAAACGTAGAAAAGAAGGGAAAATAGACCATAAGTCTACAACTCATAAAGGCGGAAAAAAAGCTGAAAAAGGGAAGAATATCAATTAATATATTACTCCTTTTTATCATTTATCTATCTATATATATTTTTGATAAGGCGGTTCGACTAAAACCTACACTATCTCTCTTTTTCAAACACTTAGAAAATTTCTTCCCTGCAATTCCTCTCTCGTATTCTCAAAAACCCATCTACCAAGATGGCACCCAAATCTTCTCTATTTCTTGAGCAAGTGAACTTCTTGAAACCATATATTCACCAAGATCTTTATGCTGTTCTTGACACTTTTGGTTTTCACAAACTGGACAAGGCCTTCGACCTTGTTAAACGCTGCAAATGTTTCAATCTATAAGTTCTCTTTTTAACTGTTCTATATCTTGAATGCTCTAAAATTTATTAAACTCGTATTGAAAATCGGTTTTATCTATTTGCATGCTTATGTGCACTTGTATTGCATTTTAGAACTCAATATTTTGTAAACTGCTATTGGGCACTCATACCTCATTGATGGAAGGATAGTGCTCATATATATATTGTTTTGACTTCGTTGCAAAGGTTTTCACAACATCATTACAACACACCCTGTCCACTTTTTGCCCAAGGAAGTAGCCGCCTTTTATCTCTCATGGCAAGGAGAGAAAGGTGGGAATGAAGCCACTATCAGAGTGAGCAAGAGCAACACCATCAGCAACACCACATATAATGTACTGAACATTATCGATGAAGTTTACAAGTTGAAGGATGAAGGTCTCACTCTTGGAGACATCACTGAAGAACAACTACAAGATGTGATAGAGACTGTGATGGTAGTGCCCATTCACTATACGAACAAGATGTTCAACAGGGCACTACTAGCACCCGAATTCAAGATTGTATTCGAATTCGTCCAGAGATTCTTCATGAACCACAATGGGTCCTACGACCAGGTCACTCCAGAAAAGTTCAAGATACTAGCTATGGTTGTTCTGAATCTGCCAATGAACTGGAGCAGAATACTCTTTGATCTCTTGGCGAAGGAAGCCAAGATGATCACATTCGTGAAAGGATCAAGCCCTGGGATCGAAGTGAGGAGGAGCAGCTTGAGGCACTCCACCAAGATCAGCTTCATGCTGGAATCTTTCTTTAATCAACACAAATGGGATATAGTAGTGGAGTTCAATGACAGATTGCGTTTTCCAAAGGATCAACACCAAATAGAGATGTCCATGGGAATCTCTGCTAATTTGATTGCCAAAGTGACTGACCTCGTTTATGTCAACGCCTTGATGGAGATGGGAAGCTCCAACCCCATCTGGGTTCCACCATCTGTTCCTCCTGAGAAGTCCACTAAATCCAAGGTCACAAAAGAAAAACCTGTCGAACGAACTCCTTCCAAGAGGGTAACAAGGAGGGCCAGCTCAGTGGATACAGACGCCTCCACAGCTGCCCAACAGCCTAAGCCCAAGAGAAGGAGACTACAAAAACTGTCAAGATAAAGATCTCTCACCCGCTCACACTGCCAGTCCATCATCTGCTGAACCTTTGGAGCAGATCGATGAAGAGGATGAAGGAGAAGATGAATCCTCCGATGAGGATATGGAGAAGAAAATAGCGGAGACTGTGGTGAAACTGATAGAGGCTGAAGCAGACCGAGCAGTACTTAAGTCATTTCCAGCCATCCAGCTCACACCAGAGAGCTATGATGCAGCCAAGAGAGTCAAACTACTGCTCGTCATCAAGGACTAGGAATTCTATGTCCTTGATGCCATACTAAAAATCAGAACCATTGACACTCTCAAGGCAGAAGAAGCAACATTTCTGAACATATTTGAAGTCTCCTCTATTGCAGAGTTGAGAGAAACTTACCTGCAAAGTATCTTGGCAATAGCTCAGCACGAAGCTCAAAAGTTAAAGATCGATTTGAGATCTATATATGAGAAAGCTAGAATGCTACAATTTTTTGAAAGTGTGGTTGATGAGGAAGAAGTTGAAGAAGGTGATGTTGAAGCAGAACCTACTGACGCTCACCAACCGGGTGCAGCAACACAAGAGTTAGAACCAGATCAGCATATGGCTGATGCTGCAGCACAGACCATGGAACCCACTGCACAGACTGAGGGGGAACCAGCCAAATCTAGCAAAATCCAGATTGCAGTGGTGGATTATCTACGAGAAGAGACTGAGCCAGCTGGACAGAGGGTGGGTGGTAAACTCACAGATGATATATACACCCCTGCTGTCGCAGCATCAATGGAAGAATTCGTGGAGACGACGAACTTGGAGGATATATTGATGACCCAACATCAATCCCTATCCAACGAACAAGTGAAGGACCTTATTTCCAACAAGGTGGATAAATTTATGTATGGGACGCTCTCCACAGTCCAAGACCAGGCCACTCGCATTCTCACTGAATTTAACAATCATCTGAAGTCCCACGTTGACCAAGTGGACTCAGATTTGAGAAGAGTGTGCAGATTGAAGCTTGAAGAATTGAGTAAGAAGATGGATGATGATCGGTCTGCTGCTGAGCAGAGGAAAGAACAGATCGATCAAACACTAGCCACAATGGAAATCAAAGTCCAAGAAACATCCAAAATTGTTACTGAATTTGCGAAGGAAGAGAAGGACATGGTTCATGCCATTGTCAAGGAGCAGACAGATGGTATTGCTGGTGAAGTCATCAAAGCTGCAAATATCGAAACCAGAGCACTATTCAGAAAATTTGAAAATGAAGGAAAGAATTTTGTAGAAAGGAAGCTGAGCGAACTGGGTTATCCCACAAAGACCTTAATTGATTCATATTTTGATGAAATTTGGATAATTAAGGAAGACCAAGACAACTACAAAGCTGATCTGATCAAAACCAGAGCCTCACTGGAGAAGAAGATTGATGATTCTAACCTGAACATTACATCACTGCTCACACAATAGCTAGATTCAGAGAAGTAGATCAAGGATATGAAGGAAGAGATCATCTCCCTTAAGGCACTCATCAACATATGCATTGATGATGTCAAAAAGGGGGAAGGATCTAAGGAAGGAAAGGAGAAAGGGAAGGAGAAAGTGGCCGAAAAAGGCAAAGGTCAATCTGGTGCCATGATAGGAAAGAAAGAAGCTCAACCTGAGCAACTGAATGCACCAGATCGACCACGCCCACCATCTGCCCCAGCTCAGAAGGCATCAAAGTCTACATCAAGCAGATCGAGTCACTCTCAACCATTAAAGAGGAAGAGAAAGTCTGGATCTGGTTGGTTCTCTTCTGCTCCTATCAAGACAAAGAAGACACATGAAGGAGAGACCAGCTGGGTCCCAGAGAAGTTGAAGAATGGTTGGGAGGGACTCAAATATGGCTTTATCATGTGCTGCTATTTCATCAAGGAGCCAGCCTACTGCCAAGGCACACCAAATGAGGCATTCAATCTATACTTGAACATGAATGATGCCAAGGACCTGGTGCAGGCCATCAGAGAAGCAGCTGCAGTAGCCCAAGTCACTATCACTGCCCCAGAGAGGGAATTCAGAGAATGCCCAGAAATTCCTAGCACTAAGCTTCCAGATAAGACCTATCTGCTCAACTTCATAAACCAGCTCGCTGAGAACAGAGGTTACAAAATAGATGCTGAGGATCCAGATTACATAGGAGTCAGAGAAGGAGTATATGAGAGCGTGCAGCTAATATCTGATGAGACAAGGGCCAAGATGAAGAAGCAACAGGAAGAGAGGAGGAAAAGCAGATAGCTATTCACTTTCACATCTTTACCATCTGTAATTCCTGTTTTTGATGTACTATATTTTTGCTTCTTATCTATAAAGTTCACTTGAGTTTCTGATGACAACTTCTTATTTTCCAGAACATATACAAACTGCTATTAATCGTTATAACCTAATAACGAAAACTAATCAATCTGGATATCAAACCAGATCACTCTTAAGGAGTTATTAGGATATAATTTTAAAAGTGTGGTTTCGACATCATCAAAAAGGGGGAAATTATTGGGAACCCTTAAATAGTTTGGTTTTAATGATGATCTCTTGAAACACACTTAGAGTTAAACTGTTCTACCTGTTAACAGATCACTGCATATAAAGTGAATTCTGATAGAGAACAGATTAGGAGATGACTTAGCATGTAAAAGAATTATTCCTATAGAAGTCATTTCTATAATAGTATAGGATGAATGCCAAGATTTTTTGCCAAGAAGAAATCGATCTGCTGTAACAGACAGCAACCAGATCACCGACCAGATCGATGACCACATCGAAGCACCAGATCGATAGAGTCATCAAACCACCAGATGACATCATCCTACACATCATATCCTCTTGCCACGTCAAAATTGAAGTACATCCAACAGGGTTTGGAAAGAGAATCCACGATTGACATAAGGAAGGAAAGTAACCGTTACCGATCTGCTTTCCATACTTAGAGGATTAAGTCAACATTTTTACAAGGCAAGAACAGATATGATGGATATCATTGATTGGCAATCCACAATTAATCTCACGCCAATCAACAACGGCTAGAATTTTAAATTCAAAGCCTATATATTTGAAGATCAAGGTCTGGAGATTATGATACGCGAGCTACATTGATAACATACTCTCAAGCAAATCTCTGAACCAGACTAAAAGCTTCAAACTACTTGTGATTCTACATCACACCAACCCAACCTCGATTCAAGTCTGTCTTATCGAGAGAAAGGAGATCACCCTGCTAGCTAGTAGATTTCTAGTGGTAACGTAGATGTAATCTGTTGTAAAGGGACACGATCCCTTACTTCGTGCATAAGTATCTCTCTAGCATTGATTGGTACTTGTGACTCGTTCTCCACGAGTATAAAGAAGAAGAGTATCCTAGTAGTGGATAATCTGGTCTAGTTTTGATCAGATCGTGTACGTAGGGATTTCCCGAACCACGTTAAACAACTGTGTCATTTATCTTTCTGCTTATTTACTTTCAGTTGTTTATTATTCTAATAACTCTCTGCACTACCATATAGTCTGCATCTTTAATCAATCTGTTTTAATCAATCTGGTTAATCTTTAAGGTTTTCTATACAAGAGCACTCACTAAATCCACCATATTTCCGCGCACACACAATACTTAGAAGATAATAAGATCACTCTTATTATTGTCTAAGTGTCTACACTAGAGAGCAATCTGTTTGGACTGACCTGGTATCGATCTGCTGATCAATCTGGTTAGTCATCTGCCGAGCAATTTCTTACTTAAGAATAGCTTGAACTCTCTAATAATTAACCAAGTAAACTGAAAAGTTTTTATTTGGTGTATTTCCCCCCCCCCCCCCATACACCAAACCTTGCTCTTTCGGGACCAACACTAATGTTGCATGATGAATTCTTTGACCAGCTTGTTCTACTGAGATGCTTTCTTGTTGTGGAGCCAAGTTATGTTTTGAGGCTCAGATAGCTGAAAATTTTCGAAAAATTTGAACATAGGATTTGATGGTTCATCGGCATCTTCATTTGGGGTTTCAATTTTATCATCTTCATATTTGGCCTTCATTTCACCTTGCCTTTGCTTCTCGGCTCTCCAAAGTTGTCTAAACCCTTCATCAGCAATTTGTTCGGCCTTGTATCCAGCCAAAAACATCTCTTCTTGTTCATCCGCATTAGTGTAGACTTTCTTTCCTTTTCTATCTGCCGTTATTCTTGCATCCTCCTCTAATTTTCTTTTCTTTTCTTCATTCTCACATTGCAATAAACGAGCATCAATTGCCTGCTTTGCTATCATTTTCTTTGATGGTTTCTTCTTAGTAGCAGCTGGCTTCTTTGACGTTTGAGCAGCGGACTGGTTTACTACCTTTTCTTCCCCCTTTTTGACATCATCAAGGAAATCCTTGGAGATGATAAGTCGGAGGGAAGCTAGCTCATCATTGAGTGCTTTGAACTTAGTTTCTGCATCCTCCTTGTATTGCAGAAAAGTGGAGATGTTACCAGTGACTTCGTGGAATTGTTTTGCCGAGTCCTTGAGATGAGCATTAAAATTGACAGACAGATCGTTGTGTGCTACCTTCATGTCCATGATGATCTTGTTGATTTTGAATATTTCATCACCCATAGCCACATCAACTTCTTTCAATGCACAACTCGTTTTTGACAATAGCTGTGATAGTGGTTTTCTCCATATCAGCATATTGTTGCCCCACATGCTTCTTGACTTCCTCCACCATTTTGCCTCCGGCATCTTTCATCTTCTTATCGAATGTATTTACTTCTTGTTGAAAATTGGCAAGTTTGTTGTTGTTCCTCCTTGAACTTGTCAAACACTTCAAGTCCTTGTGCAGCTCGCTGGAGAGGTTGGTATGAGCTACCTGGAAATTATTTTCACTAGTGCATATAGCCTTTTCTGCTGCCGTGTACATGAAGTTTGCGATGGCAACATATCGATTGTTGATCCATAGATGGATAAGCTCACTCAACTGCTGTTGTGGCATTTGTGGTCCTAAAGATACAGTTAGTAATTCTTCGAGATCATGCTGCCTGAATCCATCTGGTGCAGTGCCTTGTGTAAAAATTTCATCAGTGGGCTTCGCATCCACCAGTGGCCCGAAAACAGTGGGAATGGATCCTTTCTTGATTTTCTTCGGCGTAGGAATGTCCACAGTGGGTTCGATCTGAGCAAATGGTTCCTCTACATTCATATCAACTGCTTCATCTGCAGTGGCAGTGGACTCGATAGGTTTTGAATCAACAGTTGGTTTTCAATGTTGGTTGCATCAGTGGGCTGTGAAGTAGATGTTGTGGTATTTGATTTATCCTTTTCCACAGTCTTCTCTTCAAGATTGAAGATATTGTCAAAATCTCCAGACTGCAAGTCTACTGCAAAATTGTACAAGTCTTTCTCCTTCATATAGTATGGAGCAAGATCGATATTCAACGTAACAGCCTCCTCCTTCATTTTTGTCAGCACATAGGTGCGAAAGTATTGACTAGCATCAGGTACATCTAAAAAACCAAAATATTTGATTAACTTGTTCTCCTCAGACTTCAGCTTGTTGATGGAGAATAGGAGTAAGATAGCTTCCAAGATATAGAATTTGTAGTCGCGAATCTCTAATTAGGTTTGGAAATGTTAAGCCATTTCAAAAGTGTTTGGAGTTAGGTCGATTTCGAGAATGGATTTAACAACCACAACAGTGGCTTTCTCTTGTAATTGTTGAAAAATTAATTGTGCCCCTCTTAGTCTTTCATCCAGGTCAGCGGCGGGCTGCTCATGTGCATCGACCTACACATCAGCCTCATCAATATCAAGGGTAGTTGGCTCCCTTTGTTGTTCAACGACTGTAGCATCCAACTTTTCTTCGAGGTTGCGAGCAGTGGGCTTAGTTTTCTCCTTCCGAGTCACCTTTTTAGGGGCCTTCTTCTTTTGTGGCTTAACCACAGGAGAAGACTCCTTGTTGGGCTTTTTCTCCTTTTTAGCAGCAGTAGCTGGTTTAGGATTACCAGCTGCTTTCCTTTTAACAGGTCAATGCACAGGTACCTCTTGTGCTTGAGCTGTCGCTGTTTCGCCAACGGTCTCAGGCTTCTTCGTAGGAATCACTCATTCCTTATTTGATTGTCCAATGCGGATAATGTCCTGCTTGATTTTGTCATCTGTAACTTTCAAGAAAATCTGAGATGCTATCCCTAGAGCCATCTCTATCTGGTGCCCCGTCCTTGGCAAAATCCAATCTTTGCTAAATTCCACTGATTTATGCCATTTTTCCTTTTGAAAATAACCAGCAATAATGGTGCTAATCTTGGTGGAAAGGCGGAGAGGTCATTTCACGTTGAGCCATGTACAGTTGCTATCTGTGTCTTCACGTATATCTATCTGTTGTTCTTCATCAACGATGAGTTTGAGCAGCGACCTGGCCTAGTTCACCTTGAGGTTGAACAACACTACCGTCATGATTTTAAGTTTGCCCGAAGTGACCGAGTCATACGTCCCTTGGTGTTCTAGAAACACCCTCTGGACATAGTCAAAGAGCAGGCGGTAACTAAGAAGCATTAACCCCCTGTTAAATGCCTTCCCAGTCCATGTGAATGGTTGAGCAACCATAATGTCAATGGCTTGTTGAATTTTCTCATCTGTGACTTCTTCAACAACGATCTCACCTTCATCAGTGAGATGATAAGTTTGTAAAATCATCTCTATAACTGTGGTGCGAATGTTTTCCTCCTTAGTTTTTCCAACTGGAATCTTGACCGTGTACTCTTCTTGCTCATCCTCCATCCATGAGCAATAGAAAAGAGCGACCTGGCGGGGAAGATAGTAGTCTGGTTCTATCGTGATGATTTTGTGGAACCCTAAATCAACATAGATTTTGATTAAGTGTTTGCAACAACTCGCTGTTAAAACATATGATATACGAAATGAGCAGCGAGTGTGTTTGTGAACACAAAATAAAAATATAGGAAGAGTGATTAACACATAATTAAACATGATTAGTCCAGTTATTATCACAATTATTAGTTTATTAGTGTTAATAAACCAATGATCACAATGTATGAGCTATAAACATCTGAGAACATAATTAAATATATCTTTAAAGAGATTAACAAGTGAATCATACATGTAAAAACTTCAAATAATCATTTACCAGACATGTGAAAACCTAGTTCATGCTTATACAAATCATAAGCAAAATAAACACAGATATGAAATCCTAGTTCATGCTTGAGTGAGTTTAACTTGTGTAAGCCTCAATCTACGAGAACAGAACATGTAAGGTACAAAACCCGTGATGTGTGAGTACAGCACGAGGCTTTGGCGACAATTTCGCCTCTATCATGTGAAGCATCTCCGACAATGGAATCGGAGATGCATGTGAAGATGTAGAACTAGCTTCAGATGCAGTCATTTTGAGAGGGGTTTTGATGAACTTTGTGAAAATGAAGAGTTTTGCAAGAATAGCTTGAGAGTATAACAATAGCGGTTTTAGGTATTTAGAGAGAGGAAATTTTGAAAGTGTAAGAAGAAAACAGTCAAAGTACCAAATATATATAAGCAAATAATGAATGATCAGATTGAATCATGCAAAAGTAATAACAATTAACGGTTGAGATTACTTCCTGATTTAATCATTTGCCGCCCAAAAGTCGATTGAGGTACACACGCTATTAAATTGCGTCTTCAAAAGAGTCATATCTGTCACGCCCCGATCTCCTCCCTTGTGGCGAAGTACGATACGCGACTATAAAACAAATAATTAAATAAAGGATAAAAGGGAACTGAAGGCTTTTAACGAAACCAAAAGGGCATTTCGATAACTGAGTCTTAGTTCATAACAAAGAGTTTAACTCTGAATTGACACATTCGTCAAACAAAAACTGATAAAACCTCTTGCAGCGGAAAAAGGATCTACATAAGTCCACCTGTATGAAGACACGTAAACCCCCAAGAGTTCGACTACGCAAAAGACTGACAAGCCATGCAAAGCACCTCCATTCATCACGTCTCAACCTGCACATTTATAAATACATGCAGGGCTGAGTACAAACGTACTCAGTAGGCACATGCCGAAATCGCATATATACATATATAATTGTCATTGCCGTAAAGAGTGAAACATAGGGATTTGATCTTTAAAAGCACCTACGTTCACTAAATCCTTTTTGTGAAACCTATAGTTCGACAGCT